>VZQC01002789.1:1370427-1441700 GCA_009823505.1 Rhizomys pruinosus
TCTGGAATTGACTTTTGTACAGGGCAGTTCTTATGTTTTTTTTAAGTTAACATTTTATTGAGCGCATTTCATACAACATTTCTTTTTTTTTTAATTTTTATTAATTTTATTTATTTCTGTATGTGTATGAATGTACTGTCTGCATGCAAGTCTGTGCACCCGTGTCGCGCAATGCCGCGGAGGTCAGAAGCGGGCGTCGGATTCCCCTGGAACTGGAGCTCTCCTGGAATTGGAGTTTCAGACGGTTCTCGGCCGCCATGTGGGTGCTGGGGATCGAACTCGGGTCCTCTGCAAGAGCAGTCAGCGCTCTTAACCGCTAGGCTATCTCTCCAGCCCCCATACAACATTTCTTAATCAATAGCCATGCCTTACATCCCCCTGCCCCCTGCCAGAGTTCATGGATTCTGTCATACATGTTAAGTCCTGTCTTGCATCTTTTTCTCAGTCTTTTATAATCTTTTTGATGTACAAGTTTACTGTTTTGGTCAGTTCTTTGAAAGGTTTTTTTCTCTCTCTCTTTTGTTCCCTTTAAATATTATTCCAAAATATGCATATATACACTCTGCACATAAATCAAAATTACAAGTTATGAAAATAAACTATAGGTTAATTCCAAAACACATTTAGAAATTCACATTTTAACAGTAAAGTTGCATGCAAGTAAAAAGAAGTATAATTTTACATTCTTTTTTTTTAGAATATGAATACATATCTTTGATCCATATATGGTAATTACAATGTATGGTTATAAGTGGTAGGACAATTCTAGAGCTCATTAAGAGATTCACATTATAATAGCACAGTTGCTTTCAGATACAATGAAATATAATAATAAAGTTGCTCAGTTTGCCTGCCAACTGAAGATTTGGTATTAGCATCCACAAATGAGGAAAACCATTTGCCTTTTTTGGGGGGTGGGATTGTGTTACTTCACTTACCATAACGGCTCCGAGTTCCATCTACTTACCAGCAAAGTTCATGATGTCATCTTTCTTTATTAATTAAACTTTGAAAATTTTATGTACATGAGTATTCTTTCTGTAAGCACACCCATGTGTGCAATGCCCATGGAGACCAGAAAAGGGCTTCTGATCCCCTGGATCTGGAGTTTGAGACTGTTGTAAGCTACTATGTAGGTACTGAGAGCCCAGCCCAGGTCCTCTGCAAGAGCAACCAATGCTCCTAACCACTGAGCCCTCTCCCCTGCCCATATATACATATGTTGAGACAGGGTTTCACTGTGTATTTCAGGCTGGCCTCAAACTCACAATTCTCCTCTGGTCTTTCAAATGCTGAACTTATGTACATGCTACCATATTTGGCCCTTGATGTATTCTTTCTTTTTCCTTATTTTTTAAATTATTTTTATTTTATGTGTATGAATGTATTGCCTGCATGTATGCAAGTGCATGTGTGTCATGAAATGCCTGCAGAGATCAGAAACAGGAGTTACAGGTGATTGTTAGCTGCTACATGCATGCTGGGAACCAAACCCAGGTCCCCTGCAAGAGCATCCAGTGCTCTTAACCACTGAACAATCTCTCCAGCCCCTTATCTTTCTCCTCCTCCTCCTCCTCCTCCTCCTCCTCCTTCTTCTTCTTCATCTTCTTTCTCTCTCTTTGTCTCTTTCTCTGTCTCTCTCTCTGTATGTTTCTGTGTATATGCCTGTTCAATTAGCTAATATTCTGGGGAGGGGATTTAAAAGTTGTGTCTGTGTCAGGCATGGTGGCATGCACCTTTAGTCCCTGTACTTGGGAGGCAGAGGCAGGTGGATCTCTGTGAGTTCAAGGCCAGCCTAGGCTACAGAGTGAGTACCAGGCCAGCTGGGAGACCTTGTNATATATGATGTGTGTATGTGGATAATGTGTATGTGAGGTGTGTATGTGTGTACCATGACATGTATGTAGATGTCAACCTCAGGAGTGGATCCTCACCTTTCGCCTTGTTTGAAACAGGGTATTTTCCTGTTTCCTGCTGGTACGTCAGCGTAGCGTGCCCACTGGCACCCCGAGATGCCCTGCCTCCACTTCCCTCCCCATGTCAGGTCCACTGGGATCACAGGCGCATGCCGCCACAACCTGGCTTCACTCGGTGCTGGGGATCACGCTCAGGTCCTCAGGTTTGCATAGCAGGGGCTTTGCCCATTTAGTCAACTCCCCAGCCCATATTTAGAACTTTTTAACTCCTATCTAAATGTAGTCTTGGAGAATCTCTGCTGGAATAGATGCCCACATCACAAAAGAGCTATGCTCAGCATTACGTACTCCTAGTGAGGAGCTGGGAAAATGTAATGCTATCTAGAGCAAAGCTGTTTACTATGTGTCTGGGTAACTTTCCGGTTGCTATGATAAAACACTATGTCCAAGGGAACTTATAAAAGGAAGAGTTTATTTGAGATTACTGTTCCAGAGGGATCAGTGTCCGTCGTAGCTGGGTCCAGGGAGACCGGAATATCATGGTGGCAACAGGTGGCTGGGGCAAAACCCGACTCACATCTTGAAGCAGGCATCAGAAGCAGAGAGAGACTGGGAATGTGGCAAGGCTTAAAGGTTTAAGAACTCTTTTTTGTTGTTGTTTTTTGGTCTTTTAGAGACAGGGTCTCCCTGTAGCCCCAGCTGTCCTGGAACTCGCTCTGTAGACCAGGCTGGCCTTGAACTCACAAAGATCCGCCTGCCTCTGCCTCCCAAGTGCTAGGATTAAAGGCGTGCGTCCCCCCCCACCTCCCACCTCCCCACCCGCTGTGATACACCTCCTCCAGCAAGACCATGCCTCCTAAAACCTCACAAAACAGCGCCACCAACTGGGGACAAAATGTCCAAATACATGGAGCCTATGAAGGACATTCTTATTCAAACCACCACTCTATGAAAATCTGAAAATCACGAGGCCAAATCTACATCCAGGCTCACTAAGCTCGGGATTGCTCACATTTAGGCAAAGTGGAAGAGGCGCCAAGCAGAAGATGCCTTGGCTTTCCTGCTCCTGATTCATGGAGTGTGTGTGTGTGTGCGTGCGTGCGTGAGAGAGAGAGAGAGAGAGAGAGAGAGAGAGAGAGAGAGAGAGAGAGAGAGAGGAGTGCCCAGGTGTCAGCCACTTTATCACTGTGGAGCTAACGAAGCTCCTCTCCAGGTCAGGTGGATAGATGTGCACTCTGCTTCCTCTTGCGAGGCCTAGATCAATGTGCTCTAGGCGACGATCTTGGCTTTAGTGTCCACTCTGTTCTAGACATGAGGTCTGGTGCAAAGGTCTTGTTTTCATTGAAGGATGATATGTAACCCCTTGGGCTAGCAGTACAACTGATCATTTTCTCCTGATTTCTTTACCCTTTGATACCTCAGCTTTCACAGGACCAGGTTTTGTAATTCCACAAATTTGGTAGGCTGAAGCAGAAGGATCAAAAATTCAAGTCTAACCTGAGTAACTTATTAGGAAGATCGTGTCTCAAAACAAAAAAAGTAACAGAGGGTTGAAGATGTAGCTCAGTGTTAGAGTGCTTGCCTGGTTTGTACAACTGTACATTCAATAACACACACACACACACACACACACACACACACACACAACTTCCAGCACCTCTCCCCACTGGTGAAGCATTTGGAACCTGTCCCTTATTACAAGGACCCAGCAGTTACAGGACCTGCATTATCCATCTATTGAAATCTTAGCCCCGACAGTGACAGTGTTAGGAGGCAAGCACCTTGGTATGTGACTAGAAGGGGGTAAAACTTGGGTTCTCATGCTGGGAATCAGTACTTTATAACAGAGGATACATACAATCAGTTTGGTCAACTTCTCCAGCACATGAGGACACAGAGAAAATTCTGACTGTGGATCACCAGGTGGGCCCCCTCCAGACACCGAACCTGCTGACAATTTCATCTCACTCAGACTTGTCAGCCTCCATAACTGTGGGTGATATATGTTGGCTGCTTATAAACCACCCAGTCTATAGTATCTCTGCTAAGGGAGTCACAGCATACTGACATGTACAACAAATTCCTTTAGTCAGAAAGGGGCTGCTCATTAAACATCAAGCATCACAAGAAGAGCTTTAAGTCATGACATCATTCAGTTCTTAAGCCAGTCTGATAGGTGGGTCTCATAAGCATCTTTGTATGGATGAAGCAACCAGAGCTCAGCCAGGTTAAATAACTCACCAGGGTCTGTGCTGCAGCATTGGGCCTGCCTCCCCTGCTTCCTGCATGTGGCAGGAAGGTGTGGGTGTGGGTGTGACGTGTGTAGAAGTCAGAGGTGTGTTCCTCTCCAGGTACCTTCCACCTTGCTTTTGAAACAGGGTCCCTCACTGGTCTGGAGCTCACCAAGGAAGCCAGGCTTATTGGCCAGTGAGTCCCAGGGATCATCTTGTCCTTACTTCCCCAACACTGGTATAAAACTGTGTCATCATGCCTGGTTTTTGTGTGTGTGTGTGTGTGTGTGTGTGTGTGTGTGTTCAAGGGATAGAACTCAGGTCTTCATATTTACAAATGGAACTATCTCCCCAGACATTCTTCATGCTTTTGAGCCAATAATTGATGTATGTAGACATCTTGTGTAAGAGAGGAAGTGGAGACGTGGGAGTCTCATCTCACCCCTACCTCTGACAGTCTGTGTCACCCGCTCAGAGCTATGATTTGGGTTTCTTCATCTCTCCAGAAAAGCAAGCAGAGTAGATGACTTTTAAAGGCCCTTCTGGCATCTGGGGCCAAGAAAACATCACACTCTATTTCACACTGAATTCCACCAAATTCCTCATGCCCAGAACCCAGTGGCCCACATGGAAGAGGCCCAATTAGCTTGGTGGAGTCGGGGTGTGGATGAGCAACTTCACAGGGCAGCCGACCAAAAACACCCCCACAGGCAAAGACCACCAGCACGCTCTCCAAACCTGGAGAGCATGGCTAGCCACGATGGAAATCTGCAATTAGCTGTTTTAATCCCTAAAATAGATTTGCTACTGTTGTATATAGTCACGTAGGAAAAGAGAAAAGCGGGGAGCCGCCACTGCAAACTCCGGGTTGTAGACTCAGACCTCTGAGGGCCAAACTTCTATTTGAATTGTGTGTGGTTCCAGATGATGTTGTGATTTCCAGGGAGCTGACAGCTGGGATGAACGGCTGCTTAACCTGATTAGATATGCCTCAGCCACAGACGCTGGGGCCACAGACAACTGCTCATTTCAGATGCATGCCACCGGCACCCGTCTGCAAGAAGAAAGGCCAGCCTCAAACAGACAACATATTCTTGGATGCAAACCTTATGGTTTCTGCACAGCAGGGGGAAAAAAATGTTTGTAACCGCCTGGGGTTCCTTTGCACCAAATGTGCTTTGTTGAAGAACAGCTTGGAACTTCAGCTCCTTGCTGTAATTGCAGCTTGTCACTCGGGATCTAGTGGCATGTGGGGAACCCCGAGGAGCGAGGGCAGAATCTCCGAGCTCCTGAGTTCTTCTATGGGATCCTTCTGTCTACATGGGTGCTCTGGGCAGTGGCCTCCCAGTTTTCCATCAGGACCCAGGGGAGGCAGGAGCCCTACGTCTCCTGCTGGTTGTCAGGACGGCGCCGCCTCTCTTATACTAAGTCCCTACCATGACTGTCCCCTTGATGCATCGTCCTCCTGCTCTGCTGTGGGTCTTAGCACAACAAGGCCTGTTGGGCGTCATTAGGAGATTCATCAACACCCCATGGGACACTGGGAGAGCCAGAGAGGCTTTCTCCAGATGCCGCCTCTACACCATCTAAATGCAGGCAGTCCGCAGCCCCAGTAAGCCTCCAGGTAGATCACTGACCTTGTAGTGCTTCACAGTGTAATGTGCACACACTCTTAAGAACAAAAGCTCTCAGGCCAGCAAGATGGTTCACTATCTAAAGATGCTATCCTAAAGTACAAGCCTGATGACCTGAGTTTAATTCAACAGTCCCATGTAAAGGTGAAAGGAGATGTCAGTGGAGAAAACTGACTTCTGACCTCCATACATGTTCTGTACCACGTGCCTCCTAGAAACACAATTATAATAAAAATAACTTTTTTAAGAAAAGAATACCATCACTTGAATTTCCTCCTGGAAGGAGGAATGTATACAATGTAGCCAGTGGCATAGCAGAGAGCCCCGTCACCTCCCCACAGCCACATCACACACTTAGCATCTCTGTAAAGTCCATGAGTGTCCAACTATTTGACATCACAGTGTTGCCATCTACAAAGTTCACACTCAAGGATGAGCAATCAAGTTACCAAAACTTTTTTTCCAAAAATAATTTCTTGTCATGTTTTTAATTAAGTTTACAGTTCATGCTGGGCTGCATTCAGGGTTATCCCAAGCAGCAACCATTCATGGACAAAAACTGACACCTACTTAAATAACTATAAACTACGAATCCTGCATCCCCTGCTCACTTCTCTCTGTCTGCAAAGGTCATCTAACCCATCTCTTGCCTCCCTGCTGTACCTTGACCTGGATGTGTTCCCCAAATGTCCACATGGCGCAGTCTTGATTTCAGCTAGGTGCTACTCAGAGAAGGTGCGGGGTCTAGTTGGGGGACTCTCTGGGTAATTAGAGGTCTGCCCTTGAAGGGGCTAGTGCGACCACAGCCCTTCCTCTTCCTCTCCTTTGCCTTCAGCTCACAGCATGAGTGGCTTTACATTACCACAAGGGACCCCCATTTCTGTGGCATCACAAGCCCAGAGCAACACAGCCAATCAATCCACCCTGGCCTGGAGCCTCTGAAGCCATGAGCTGAAGTGATACCTTTCTCTCTTTTAGTTTGCTATCTTAATTTGTCACATATGAAATATTTGTCACAGTGAAAGCTGAATGACTCTCCTATTTCATACAGTGGTTAAAAAAAAATGGATGGAAGGACCCAACTTTGATGCATGGATGGAGCAACTAACGTGGATGCCTGGGGTAAGCAAGTGTCTAACTTGGATGTAGATGCTGGATCAGTCTTAGTTTCCACGTCGGTTCATTAGGAATCATACGACTATCTCCTTACAGTGTTTTTACATGACAAATGAAGTGTGGAGTGTGGAGAAGACCTGACTCAGGCCATAGGCTTAGTGAATCTTAATGCTACTGTTATCTACGTGGATATCCATCGTCTACCCCAGTGTCAGTTTTCACTTTGCTTGACCTTTTTGATTACTTTCCTGGGTTAGGTTTCCCCTGTGGGTGGGAAGCATATTCTGCCCTGGTACTTGTAAAGGCACCTCTCTTACTCCTGGGATTACAGTCACAAACTCCTGGGTGACAGGATGTGTGGGAACAGGGACTACTAAGTGCTGGCACAGCAAATAAGTGGCCCTTCTCAGACCAGAGAAGGAGGCTGTGGGAGAAACTAGACCTGTCGACACCTTGATTGTGAACTTCTAGCCTCTAAGGATGTGAGGAAATAAATTTCTGTGGCTTAAGCCACCCAGTCTGTGGCATTTTGTCACGGTAGCAGGAACTGACTAATATGCAGAGGAAGGCCAATTAACAAACAGAGAAGGAAGGCCTGGGAAGTACAAATGATCCCCAAACATTGCTTTTTATTTATCAAAAATCACAGTTCTCTGAAGACATTATAGTTGTGTTATGTTGGGAAGCAATGGCAGGAAAGGTTCCAAATAGATTCATTTTCCAAGTCGCCAGTGTCCAACTTTGTAGCTCTAGGCTTATATTTGTAATACCATCAAATCCTGATGGTCCTGCCCAGTGCTGTCCTGGCTCGTTGCTCCAGAGTTTTCCAGAAACATTTCTTACACGTCCACTCAAAACTTAATCACCTACCATTTCCCACGGACTTTTAAAGAGTTTTGTTTGCTTTGTAGAGCTAAGGCAAAGCATTTGATTTTTTTTCTACCCTTGTAAATACTCTAGTTGGGAGAAATGATTTTATTTTTCCTCTCCAGGTTTATTTTGTTTAGCTAAAACCTTTAGAAATAGCTTCGGTTTTACTTTTTTTTTTTTTTTACTTCAGTCTGCTTGCAAAGTGTCTTAACACGGTGGTTGAATTTCAATGGTTTGAGTGGTTTTGAATGACTTGTGTTTTTTGTTCCTGATTCCTCAAATACTGGTTGCTATCTAGGTAACCAAATGAAATACTTAATCATTAAGTAAGGTGTTTTTTTTCCAGTGAGTGAAGATTTGAATGTGTATTATCACTTGAAAACTGATGTCCCCAGAGGTACAAGTTCAAGTTACACACCAAGAGACCCAGCCATCAACGTTTCCTCCAGGCAGCAAATGACTCAAATACCTCACAAGGCCAAGGCCTTAGAGTACATGCCAAGACCCTAGAGTGCCACACCCAGGGTTGAATCAGCAACCAAAACTACCTGGAAGAGTCTAACAGAGTTGCCCTCAGTAATCCGGTCTCCTGGCAAGCATTGTAACAAGGAAATTTCCGCATCCGTGTAATTTTGAGACATTCATGACAGATTTCCGGCCTTTGCGACGTTTTCCTACCTGTCCATATACTTAGATGTGTGTGTGTGTGTGTGTGTGTGTGTGTGTGTGGTGTGTGTGTGTTTTTCCTTCATCCCCATGATGCAAAGAAACCAAGGACCTGCGAGGTTATAGAGCTGACTCATAGGTCTGTTCTCTTTTGGGAGAGTGCCTTGCTAACCAAGAGCTGGTGGCGGAGTCCCAAGGGGAAAGGCCTGGGTGCTTTCACCTCTTCCTCTCTCTTGTTGGTGCCTTGTAATCTTGGGAACAGTGGCAGTGTGTTGTAATTCTCCAAGGTATTCATTCTTTTTTTTTTTTGCTCTTTTTCGAGACAGGGTCTCCCTGTAGCCCCAGCTGTCCTGGAACTCACTCTGAGACCAGGTTGGCCTTGAACTCACAAAGATCCACCTGCCTCTGCCTCCCGAGTGCTAGGATTAAAGGCGTGGACACCTGGCTGGTATTCATTCTTATTTTAGTGAGGTGTTTCTGGATATAGTGGCACACACCTATAATCCCAGCAATCCAGAGGCAGGAGGATTGCTTCAAATTTGAGGCCAGACTGGACTACAGAAGTTCTAGGCCATCCAGGACTAAAACTAACAAGACCTTGTAAAAAAAAAAAGACAAAATTACCAAGATCTTAAGCAAAATGGACAAAATTGTCACTCGGAGGTTTCCAGGCAATAATAAAAAATTTAAGGCAGCATAAAGAAGTTTGTGATTTTTTTTTTTCCCCTCAAATTTTCCCAAAGACGCGCCTGAAATTACATTACTACCACTGGGCAGTTAAGTGCTGTCTTTGTCAAACACACAAGCCCTTCCACCTCCAGTCAGCGGTGCTCATCATGCTCTCCGACCACACCATCACCTCCAGCTGTCAAGGGGGTATTTATTGAGGCTGGTGCCCAATAGTCGGGACTGGCCTTTAAGCAGTAGGTAACTCTTGGTGGGGGCGGCGGGGTGGGGGTGGGGGAGTCAAGTATCAGGACTTACCAGTTTGTGGGTACCTGGGACACAATGCAATTGAAAACAATTCTGGTACCCTTGGGAAGTTGCACTATCCAGCCTTGCAGAGACTCAAGGGGACAGTGCACTGTGTCTGCCTGGGAAGGACATCGGCCACCCTCCCAGCAGCCTTTGCACCTGCAGTGCCATGATTTAATGAGGGCTGTCAGGGATTAAAAGTGAGGAACCAGCTAGCATCCGCCAGGCTGTCGTGAATGGGGCGTTGTGTTCAGCTCCCTGCGCTTCGTGTTTCTTGGAGCCAACACAAAGGGAAACCGAGACCAGTGAGCTGCTATTTTGGACCAGGGTCTAATATTTGAATATTGCATGATGAAGTGGTGGGCCTCCGGCGACTGTTATTTCTGTAGCGTTCTTTTCTCTCTCCCTCCTGCCCCACCTCCCCCCACTGCCACTCCCTCCTGAGCCCTGCAGTGCTCAGCCTTTGGCTGGCCATGGTAACTGGGCTGTGGATGAGTCACCCTGCAGTCACGGAAGAAGAAAATACCTGCAGCTACAAATCCCGGATGAATGGTCACCGGAAACCCGGCCAGCGAACCAAGGGCTGCGGGCCAACTTTTGAGCTCCCTGAGCCGGGTAGATTTAGCATCCAACTCACACCGAATCCTTCTTGATCCGAGTTAATTTTCTGAGGGAAATCTAATGGGGGAAAAGGCCTTAAAGTTTAGTGGTATTTTGAGGTTTAAAAAATATTCGTCTATAAAAGAAAAAGAAAATGGTGGGCTGGATGTTTGTCTCCTTTCAGTCGAGGACATACTGGTCCTGAGAAAACCATACAAGTGAATCTCTCCTTTGGAGGAAATGGAGGAGGCTGGCAGCCCAGCCTTGGTTCTTTTTATCATAACAATTGCCATCAGTAAGGACAATTTTAAGAATGGGATCCTGGGGCTGGAGAGATGGCTCAGCAGGTAAGAGCATTGGCTGCTTTTGCTGAGGACCCAGGTTCGAATCCCAGAACCATCCATAACTCCAGTTCCAGGGGATCCCACGCCCTCTTCTGGCCTCTGTGGGCATTACAGGACAGCAGAGCATTTATGTACATGCAGGCATAACACTCATACACATAAAAAAAAAACATATTTTAAAAGAATGGGATCTTGTTCTTTCTGGTCCAGAGAAATTTAGAGTCCTCTAAAACCCTAAGAGACCACTGGTAGTTTTTATAACTTTTTAAAGACTTATTTTATTTTTAATTCTGTGTGTGTGTGTGTGTGTGTGTGTGTGAGAGAGAGAGAGAGAGAGAGAGAGAGAGAGAGAGAGAGACTGTGTCACTTGAAGCTGGAGTTACAGATTGTTGTAAGCTGCCTGACAGGGGTATGGGGAACTGAACTAAGGTGCTCTGCAAGAGCATATGTGCTCTTAAACCCTGAGCCATCTCCCTAGCCCTCACATTTTTTTAAATCATTTTTAACCACCACCACCCCACTCACAGCAGCCTAGAGAATCCTTGAGTAGAGCTGTGCACTTCATGGAATTATTTGACATGCTTTCCAGACAGAAAACATTCTCTCTTGGGTTAAACGTTACTTCCAATGTTATTATTTACCTTGCCGCACTGAGCAGTTAATAGTCTTCTCAACAGACGCAGCAGCATCTAGGCCCTTTGGAAGAACACTGAAGGCAGATAGAGAAGGAGGATACAAAGTGGGTCCCTGAAGTCTCCCAGTCAGAAGGCTATGAAGGAGAAAGAAACGTCTTTGAGTTGATACACTAAAACAGTGCTGGGCAAGACAGCCTTCAACAATGTAGTTCTTTGTGGCTGTAAAATCCTGTTCTGAACTGAATCTACCACAGACCACAGGAACATGCAACAGAAAGGCCTGTGGAAGAATTGAAATGAGAGCCCTGAATTGCAGGGTCCTTTGATAGGTAGTGGCTGTTAAGACGGTATCCCACCTGACCTTAGAAAGACCCAGGACGATGCTTCCGGAGCTCTTGGGGCAAGGGGTGCCTCAGCTGTGTTGCTGGGAGCTAGTGTGTTGGGGCAATGATCAGTGTGGGCTGTGGGCAGATACACATTGTGGCTTCACTTGCTTATGGTTGCTACAGATGGAGTTGACTGTGGTGTCACATAACCAGGGTCCTCGGTTGACCATTCCGGAACTCTGAGGGTAAAAATAGCTGCAGACCCGCCAACCCCTGGCCAGTGCCACCACGGGAGGACAGGAATGGCAGGCTGGAAAGTGCTGAGTTTCGTGATCTCCTCTTCCTTCCGGTGGTAGGAGGTTCTCAGAATAAGAAGTGGGCTTTGGATTTCTCCCAGAAGGTTTCTTGGTGCTTTCTGGCCGTGCTGACTCAGTGCCCTTAGGTTTGAACAAGCTCTCAAGGACTGTTGAATTTGAGAGACAGGGAGTGTGAACAGTCAAGGGCATGGGCTGGGGTGGGGGGTGCGTGCAGGGCGGTCACTATGCAGAGCACCTACTGGTTCCCGACCTCCCATGGACCCAACATCCTGTCATCAAAGTGGACCCCTCAGGGACAAAGCCTCAGCCTGGCTCCATCTGTCCAGCTTTTTGTGGATTCTATATTTTACTGCTTCCTGACTAATGTTTTCACCCCACATTCCTCCTCTCCTACCCTTGCAGGAAGTTGCCAAGTCTATGGTCCAGTTCTGCTCCCGTGGGTGCCATCCCTATGTAATCTCCACCTGACCAGAACCCTGAATCACTCTGTACCATAATTCCCACGTTTTTCTGGCTGTTTATTGCACAAATCTTCTGGGACCCCACTAAGAAGTGGGAAAATTGCCCTTTCTACAAACAGCAAACAGAAAAGCTGAGCTAAGGCGGACCCAGGGAAAGATACTTATGAGCCACTAAGTTGAAGGATCTCTACAGAGGGGGAAATCTTCCTATCTCAGTGTTCACACACTAGTCTAGCCAGGCCTAACAAAATTTGAGGACGTGGGCCTGGTGGGCCATGCCTATAATCCAGCACTTGAGAGGCTGGAGGTTCAGAAGTTCAGTCATCCTCAGCTATATGGAGAGTTCAAAGACAGCCTGGACTATATGAGCCTGTCTCAAAAAAGAGAGCTGGGGAGACTATAGAGAGATGACTGGGCAGTTACGAGCACTGGATGCTCTTGCAAGAGGATCTCAGTTCAGTTCCCAGCAGCACATGGTAGCTAACAACTGTTACTGCAGTTCCAGGGGGATTTGATGCCCTCTTCTGGCCTCCTCAGGCATTGCACACATGCAAACAAAACACTCATACACATAAAATTAAATAAAAAAACAGGGAGACCCTGTCTCAAAAAAGACCAAAAAAAAATAAATTAATTAATTAAGAGGAAAAAATAGCCAGCCACATTCCTGTAACACCGGCTCTTGGGAAGCTGAGGCAGGAAGATTCTGAGTTCGAAGATAAAGAGAAAACCCTGCCTCCAAAACAAAGCCAAAAAAAAGTTGAGGTAGTTCCAGACCTTTAGAAGTCCATGTCACTGACTTATGTGAGTGGTTTCAATCAGTAGGTCCATCTTTCTATTGGAAGTCTAACTCACTCTTCCCTTTCTGTTCTGAAGGTTCTCCAAAAAATCCACTTGGACACTACTTCAGCAATCCCAGTGTTGGGGGCGGGGGGTTGCTGTTTAGCCTGCAGTCCCGGGAAATCCCCAATCTCAAGTCTCACAGGCCTACCTTTTCTACCAGCTAGGAAGACAACTCCACCACCATAGCCACACAAGCCAATCCAACCAAAGATGAATGGATCAAACCAAACAATCCACCTGGCTGAAGCACCCAGATCCTACCTGTGCTTCAGGTGGTCCCGGGAAATCCTCCATATTTTATTTATTTTTTTATTTCATGTGTATGAGTGTATTGCCTGCGTGTGTTTAAGTGCACCATGTTGTACAATGCCTGTGGAGGTCAGAAGAGGGTGTCGGAGTCCCTGGAGCTGGAATGAGGAATGGTTGTTAGCTGCCATGTGGGTGCTGGGAATTGAACCTGGATCCTCTGCACAAGCAGCTAGTGCTCTTAACTGCTGAGCCATCTCTCCAGCTCAAGTAGGTTAACCTTTCAAATAAAATGTGTTCTAAAAGAATAGGTTTCTGTGCACGACACGGGTGCACAGACCTGCATGCAGACAGTGCATTCATATACTTAATAAATAAATAAAAATATTTAAAAAAAGAATAGGTTTCTGAAAATAAGTGATTTAATCTTGAGTTTTCCGGACTTTGCAAAATCAAATTTATCTCCGCCTTCATCAGTGTGATGCAGAACTGGATTTCTCGTATGAATTTTATGTTGTGTGTATTTGCATGTTTTCTGTGTGTCTGTGTGAGTATATGTGTGTGTTTGTGTATGCATGTGTACACTTCTCGTTAAGCTATCCTGAGAACTCTCTTTGAAAGTGACATATCCTCCTGTTCCACCTACTCAGTACTTGTGAAATGTTCATTAAATTGCACAGGCTCATATGCATTAAAGATTCTTGTGGAAAATTGTGTTTACCTCATTCAGTTTTCTTGGTTCCCTTTTCCTAGATAGCAATAAGATATAATGCATTTCTAGCCCTTGTCCAGATTTCAAATTCTACCTTAGCGAGGCTCCCTCATTGTGCAGTGCACATCTGGCTGCTGACCTCTAGTTAGTGCTTTATTTCTTATTCCAAGAAGGACCCCAGCCTTGGGCTGCTCCAGTCTATAGAGTGTGCTGTTGATGCGGCCAGCCATGTGCTTGGCCCAAGCCAGGCACTCTGCATGCACATGGGCTCAGACGGCAGGTGAGGTTGGGAGAGGTCGCCTGCTTCCTGCGAGATGGGGGTGAAACGCACAGTACTTCATAGTCTCTGGCACCCTGACACTTTGGTCAAGTATACAGAGTTGGTTCAGCTGCTCTCATTAATATAGTCTCCTTTCCTGAAAAATACAGGAAAAAATACACATCTTTCTTGAAAAAAATGTTGGAAGAATTGGAAATAAACTACACAGGATGTTATTGCAGTGTCTGCTGGTTGGTTACAGAGAAAAACCTCTAAAAGACATGCTGTGCTCCCCATGGGTGAATCATTCCTTCTCAACAAAGGTCAGCACTTTTAGCTTTAGAGCTGGAAGCCAAGGAGATGCTGAAGAACCTAGAGGCCCGGGCTGTTCTGGAAGGGTGTCCTGGCCAGAGAGGAGGTGGGGAAAGAGCACAGTAGTAAACCTGAGGCTGGCTCCTATATGTGCAATGCACACGGAAGTAAGAAGATGGTGTCAGACTCCCCAGAACTGTAGTTACAGACAGTTGTTAGCTGCCATGTGGACGTGGGAACCAAACCTAGGTTCTCTGTAAGAGCAGCCAGTGCTTTTAGCCAGTGAGCAATACTTCCAGTCCCCAGACTAAGCACTTTGCATGGAGCATTTCCCTAGAATTTCAATGCTTTCCTAGATGGGATGGTCTTTATGTATGTCCATGCTTGTGTGTGTATGTACACTTATGCGTGAGCGTGCAAGTTTGTGTATGTGTACGTGTACGTGTATGTGTGTATGTGTGGAGGCCAGAAGTCGACATCAAGTGTCTTCCTCAGTCTTTCTTCACTTTATTTTGTTTTATACTAATGAGACAGCATCTCTCACTGAACCTGGAGCTCACTGACTGGGTTAGACTGACTGGCCAGCCAACTCCAGGGAGCCTCCTCTCTCTACCTCCCCAGCTCTGGTATCATAGCTGTGTACTGCCACACAAGTTTTACATGGGTGCTCAGAATCTGAACTCAAGTTCTTTTGCTGCCACAAACACCTCATCAACTGACTCATCTTCACCAGCCTCACAGTTATAGATTGAAAAAGTAAAGCTCAGAGAAGCTAAGAAACATGTCCAAATTCAGCCTTCTTCCTGGTATGGTGGCATATGCCTTTAATCCCAGCACTTGGGAGGCAGAGGCAGACAGATCTCTGTGAGATTGAGGCCACCCTGGTCTACACAGAGTTCCAGGCCAGCTGGAAGGAAGGAAGGAAGGAAGGAAGGAAGGAAGGAAGGAAGGAAGGAAGGAAGGAAGGAAGGAAGGAAGATGGAGGGAGGGAGTTTATTCTGAAGGCTGGCCCCTCTAAGATGCTCGGCTCACTCTGAAGGCTGGCCCCTCTAAGATGCTCGGCTCACTCTGAAGGCTGGCCCCTCTAAGATGCTCGGCTCACTCTGAAGGCTGGCCCCTCTAAGATGCTTGGCTTACTCTGAAGGCTGGCCCCTCTAAGATGCTCAGCTTACTCTGAAGGCTGGCCCCTCTAAGGCCCCTCTAAGATGCTCAGCTTCCCCTACTCCATGGCACCCTCTGGCCCCCTAGTCAGGTTCCAAGACAGAGGGATTGACGTGCGGTTGAACTAGGGATGAGGCTAGCTCTGCATGTGCAGCACGGTGTCTCTGGCAGACTGAGGCCCGTGTGGTGTGGCACACCCTTCATCCTCGCACAGAGCTGGGATCAACGCCGTCCTTCTGAGTGCAGTTGACAGAAGGGAAGGATCTCCCTCCTGAGGTCCAGGCCCCCTCTGTCTGATCCATGTTAACAAGCTTTAGTGAGGGGGCCAAAGGAAGAAAACTCACAAAACTAGTTAGAAAAAAAAAAAACCAACTTGGAACATTGAGTTTCATTCAGGACCAAATGGAAACCACATCCCTGCCTGCCAAGTCCAAGTCGTCATCCCACAGCAAACTCTTTTCTTAGTCACCGTCTGTCCCTCCAGAGAAGCTTGTAAGACAATGACAAGAATTCAGCGATAATCTCTCCCCATGTTACATCCTTCAGTTTTTATTTCCTGTGTTTTCCAAAATTTGCTCTCATTAGATATCCAAGTCCACGTTTCCCTTAGCTCAGAGCCCAAGCCAGCTGAAATATTTCCACACATGTCGGTGTCTCCCCCTGCCTGATTCTATTATATGGATCAAAGTCACAATGCTAAATCCTGGAGTTTCATGTCAGCCTCAGCAAAATCAAAAGGTCCTTGGAAGGGAATGTCCTGAAGGAGCTGTGGGCCAACTGGTGAGAGACTGAGAACCGGGGCCCAGACGGAGCCCCTCACCTGGGCAGACGTGGCTGCACTGAAGCCAAGGCAGGTGTGAGGGTCAAATCCATCGCAGATGAATGACCAGCTCAGCATACAGAATGGAATTTAGAGCCTGCCATCCAGGAGAGAGCCCAGTATACATCCCAAACCTCAAATGTCTCTAGCCAGCCTCCATAAGACACCAGTACATCACACGTATACACACGTCCATGTACAGGCATTGGCACATGTGTGTGAATGAGTACACATGCACACCAATCAACACATATGCACACATATGCTCCGAATAGAGAAGGAAGACTTGGAAGTTCTCGATCAGGATTGAGCTTAAACATGAATTCTAGGGATTCTGCGTCTTTGAGCTATGGTTTCATCCTGATGAGCTTAGAACATGGTCGGGACTGAGAGGAGAGTCAGAGCTGTGGATTGCAGAAGGCTTGGAATGCTTTTCCTCAGCAGAGCTGAGAACTGCCCTCTCTTTTGTCTCACTACATATTGGTCCCTTGTTCACAAGCCCCTCAACTTCTGCATGGCCGGTTCCTATGGGAGAGGATGCTAATGCTCCCTCCAGGCCTCCCAATACCATACCTATGTGTTGACCTTTTATGCATTTAGCAGAGTGCTCCCCAGTCCTGTGTAATAGTTGAGGCTGTGTAAGCTGTTAGAACACATGCCCCCACCTAACTGACATGGTCTTCTTTCTCACATTGGGTCTGGATGATAGTGGCTCAGACCAGCAGGGAAGTTCTGACCCCATCTCATTGCTCTGTCACCTTCTCGAGAGTTGCACTCCATGGGATCTCAACATTCTTGCTCACAGGGAAAAGGGAGAATAGATTTTTAAAACCCATTTCCATTTAAGCAAGCAATGATGAAGCTGCACAGCTCAATTCTGTTCACAGCCCACAAAGGAGAGCACAGTTGCATGGTTATATTAACTACAGGCTCTCCCTGTCTTCCTATCTTCAGCCTATCTATGCATACTTATCTTTCTGTCTATCTATCATCTATCTAATCTATCTATCTGCTACCTATTTATTTTCACTAAGACTATGAAAGAAGGTTAGATGAGAAGAGACACTTAAGTTTAAAATATCAAGTAGACTGATCACCTGTTTATCTTTCAACAAATGTTTGTCAAGTTTCTACAATGACCAGGTACTGAGCCAGGCACCGAGATTCACAGACGGAGAAGGCATGCTTCATGTCCAAGTAATTTAGTCTGTGGTTTCTAAACTTGCCAATCTATCTTTGTCAGAGGAAAAGAGACAGAGAGAAACAGGGGGCTTGTGTTTTCCTTGAGTAGTATTTCCTGGCCACTAAGATTACAATAGCAAGCTAATTAAAAATTGTTATAGGGACCAGGGAGACAGCTCAATGGGTAAAGTGCTTACCACACAAACATGAAGACCTGAATTTCATCCCCAGCATCCATGTAAAAGCCATATGTGATACTGCACACCTGTATCCCAGCGCTAGCGTTGAGGACAGGATTCCTGGGATTTGCATCCAGCCAAACTGGTGAACTCCAGGTTCTGTAAGAGATCCTATCTCAAAAGATAAGAAGGGGTGCTACTAAGGAAGATATCCAATGTTGACCTCTGGTGCACACACGCGTGCACACACACACACACACACACACACACACACTATATATATAGAGAAAGAAAAATCTGTTACCATTTGTAGTTCCTTGTCCTCTTAATGACCTGAAATAAAGAAGGCAGAAATAAACCGGATGCTGACATCAACTTGCTTGTAACTGTCACTCTAGTTGTGACTTTTCAGTTTTATGGTCCATTAAAACAGCATCATGCATTTCTTTGATGACTTTATAATAAGTATAGTAAATCTTGATTTAAAAAAACCACATTTAATGACTTCATTTTCTTTTGACAGAACTATGCAAAGAAACAAAGACCCATGGAATCAAGTTTTTCTAGTTTCTTCCCACACAAAAATAACATTACTCCTCGATTCTTTGTGATGTCTTGTGGGGTTGGATAGAATGTGTGATCACAGAGGGGCAGATAGCACTGAACGAGGTAAGAAGATGGAATGACAGGCTGAGCCGGGCAGCTTGCTGTGTTGAGTAGTTAGAGATGAGAATCAGTAGGCCCGGGAACTGGTAATCCAGGAGTTTTCCTTGGATCTCTGGTGCTGAAGCATGCTGGGTAGGAGCTACAAATCCAGACAGGCTTGGGAACCACAAGGTTGGGGCTACCCATCTCCTGTAGTTATCTTGTTGAAGGAGAATGAGCTTCTCAAATACATGCTTACAACCCTGAGCTGCCTCACACATGGTCTAAATGGCCTGGCTCAGTCCCCAGCTCCCCTTAAGTTCAGGATGAATCACTGAGAGCCCAGCTGACAGGAGCTGACCAGTCTGTTGACAACTGTCCATCCCTCCAAGCATCTGAATCTGCTGCATTAAAGACTAGCAATTAACAATTGATTGATTGATCGATTGAATGATTCATATGTGTATGTGTCTGTGTGTGAGTATGCACACTCATGAACAGGTGCCCACAAAGAAAAGAAGAGGGCATCTGATCCCCTGGAGCTCGAGTTATTGGTGGTTGTGATCTGCCTGACATGGGTGCTGAACACGTGCACACACACACACACACACACACACACACACACAGGATGCTCCGGTGCCATGGAAGAACACAAGAACAGAGATGACATTATGGCCCTGAAATAGAAAGGCAAGGGGTCATGTTCACAGTCATGGTCATCTCCAGGTAGCCACTTACCTTGTCCACACCCTATTTTAACCTCACTTGAGAGAGAGAAGTCATGCCAGGAGCAGGTGGCTGTGACCTCCAGGAACCTGCCGCAGTCTTTCCCTCAATAGATGACATTAGGATTAGCAACCGGAGGTCCACTGGGCAGCCCTGGTCTCACCTTCCAATGGGGCTGCATGCTCAGGCTGGGTGCTGACAGCTGGCTTAGTGGACAGACATCTACAAACCTCAGGCTTCAGCTCTGCAGTGTGAACTATCTCTGAGACTGCTCTGGGGGCAGCCATGGCTGGCACTGTGGTTCCTCAGTGGCCGCTGGATAATCCTGGGAGCTCTGGAGAGTCACGGGAGGCTTAGGGCCACCTGCCTCTTCTCAATTACCCCTCTGCCTGCCTCTTCCTTGAGAATCCTCTCCAGTGTACAAGAATGTCATCATTGCAGCCACATGAAAAACTTTACAAATGACATTAAAAAAAAACTAGAGCATGACAAATGTGTGTGTGAATGAGACAGGCTGTAAGCCAGGAATATATCAAACCAGCTTCTCTGCCCCCAGAGGTCTTCTCAAGGGTGGGAAGGAAGGAAAGACGAAAGCTCCCTAGAGACCTCTCCACTGCTTGGTCCTGGCTATGGGGAACCTGGTCTCTCTCTCAAAAAAAACCTCAGCATGAGGGGAATCTGTGATGCAAGAGAGCTGTGTCAGGGAAGGCACATCTGCAGACCAGCTCTCCACAGCTGTCCTCCTGCCAAAGCCTGCAGGCAGCACAGCTGGACTCAGCTGGCTGCACTCTAGCTACCCACTTGTCCTGCTCCCCAGAATGCTAGCCCTCTGGCCTTCTCAATGCTCTGCCCTCCCTCACCAAATATGTCACCAGCTTCCACAGGGCAGAAGCCCTCCATGGATCACTGGAGCCTCAGGGACAATCACCACAGATGTGCATTGAGGTGTCACCGTCTCCAGGAAGCCAAGCATGTGAGATAGGTTTCCATATGGCTCTTACTGCAGAGTGATGAGGTTCCCTTGTGATCTGGGCTGTCAATCAACCAGAGCTCTAAGAGCTGGAGGGAGACTCCCATCTGAAGAAAGCCAGGTGCCATCCCAGCAATTGGATGGCATGATCCCTGTAACTCTCCCCGTGTCCAGGGTAACATTAAACATGGAGCCCAGGCCTCCTGCAGTTGTAACCTGGGTCTTTGAGGAACCACTTTGCATAGATTCTCGTCCAGTGTTGGGAGCTGTTCCAGGCAACATCTGATAACTGCTATCATACCTCCTTTGATTCCCGCAAAGAGAGAAGATTAACATTTATAATATTTTAAAAGGAACAGAAAGAAGCTTATGTCTACTTTGATGTATCTTCATTCTTTGTGTGGAGGCTTCTGTTTTAAAGTGAGTGTAATTCATTAATGGAAGTGGCAAGATGGTAGATGGAGCCAAAGAGAGGCAGAGACAGCAAACTGAGAAAAAGAATGGCTGCAATCAGCTAAGATCCACAGAGCAGAAACGCTGTCACTTTGGGGGAACATTTTTGTTTATTTATTATTTTTATTTATGTGTAGGTGTGTGTATGCCATGTGCATGCAATGCACATGGAGGCCTGAAGAGGGCACTGTATCCCCTGGAGCTGGACTGCTAAATCTTCCATTCATTCCCCAGGTCACCATCTGAATTACATATCCATCAAAAGGTAACTCAGAACAGTTAGCAGTGTGTTCTACTGAGTGGACCATTTACACTGTACATGTGCAGAATCCTTTCTACAACAAATGTGCTCCTATAACGTAGACTATGAAGTGCCTCTGTCTGTCCCTTATCATTCTTAATAATCCATGTTAATTACTGATTTTTCGCCAGAAAGCCAATTCTGGCCCAAAATGAAGCCTGGTGGATAGGAGATGTAGTCTGGTTGTTAGAGTGCTTGCTGAGCATAGCAAATGCCCCGGCTTTGGTCCCTAGAACCTTAAAAACTGGGCTTGGTGGCACATGCCTGAAATTTCAGCACTTGGGACACGGAGCCAAAAGGATCAGAAGTTCAAAGTCACCTTTAGTTATATAGTGGGTTCAGGGTCAGCCTGGGCTACATGAGACCCTGTCAAGAAAACAAACAAAACAAAAGAACAGAACAGAACAAAACAAAAACAGTAGAACCTGAGAGATAAATTTTGACTTGTTTCTTTTGTTTATATTTGAGTAAATCTGTGACTTTAGTTATATATATATATATATATGTATAACTTATTGTGACTGTTAAGTGATATTTAGAAAGATAAAAGAGACAAACAGAGCCAATTTCAGGGTTGACATTTTTATTAAGAGATTCTAGATGAATCCTGTGCAGACTTTTGGCTGATGGCTGCTCTGAGATGTCTGTGCACTATGGATGCTGACATCCCAGACATATGTGAGGGTTACTGAAGAAACAGCATGACCTGTTTCCTTCACCTAGAGCTTGAAGAAACCAAAAGAAAGAAATTCTCCACACAGAAGAACATTGAAACTAGTTATGTATCTCAACACACTGAATTAATGTGGCCTATGCAACAATGTTCCCCAAAGAGGTAAAGTTGGAGGGATAGCTGTAGTAAATCAGTTAAGATCATGTGACAGTGTTGACTGTTAGAATCACTTGAGAGATAGGCTTCTGGGCACGTTGTGGGGAGGTACTCTTGATTGTGTTGGCTGAGGTTGATTGAGACCTCCCCACTGCGAGTGGAGCCATTCCCTAGGCAGAGGGTCCTGAGCTGTGTGGGCACAGCATGTGTGCACTCTCCACTCTCTTGACTCTGCCCAAGGCGTGGCCAGCTGCTCCAAGCGCCTGCTGCCTTGACTTCTTGGCGGTGATGGACTCTGTACATTGAACCATGAGCCAAAATTAACCCTTTCTCCTTTAAGCTGTCTTTGTCAGGAAATTTTGTCACAGCAACAGGAAAAGAAACTAAGACAGGCTGTAAGTAACAGAAACCATGACTAAATAATGACTAAGGTGATTTAAGAATTAATTCCTCACAAATCAAGAAGTTCAGAAGGAGCAGTTCCTGATACCGGTTAAAGGGCTCAAGGTCTTTAGGGATGAACATTCTGTGATTTCCTTGGCCCTTCCCTTGTAGATGGCTACTGGATTTCCAACAGCTAGAGCCAAATTCTAGGCAGAAAGTAGAACATAAGAGTAAAAAGAAGTATTAGAGGAAGAAGGAGCATAGTCTATATCAGAAGAACAAAATAGCTTTCCCAAATACCCAGTAGATTTTTATTTATGGCTATCAGTCAGCATGCTAACATTTGGACCTTGTGCCAGGACAAATGGCTGTCCTGATAAAATCAGGATCTATTTATAACAAAGATTCTGGATATGGAGAATCAGGAAACCCTCATTTTATGATGCTCAAGTGGAAATGGAGTTCATTCAGGGAACTGAGAATACCCAAGACTGTCGAAAGAGAGGGAGGGAAGGCAGAAGCCAGCCCCAGGTTCAGGACATCAGAGTGCTGGAATCACAGGAAGCTACCATCTCTGCCCCGAGAGCTGCCTGCAGCACAGGGACAACAGGGGAAAAGCCAGAGGCGGCTGCAAAGCCCCGCGTCTGCTAGAAACAAAGTGCCTGCCCACTGATGCGAAAGGGAGAATGTGGCCTGAGTTCTCCTTTTGTTTACTTCTCCATGAGGGCCTCTCACTGGGGATTCTATACCAATGGCTTACTGGCAATGAATTCTGGGAAATGTAGTTCTCAAATGTTCACCATACGTTACAGAGAAGATGAGACCTGAACGGTGGTGTCAAGAGTCACTTGTCACCAGTAACCTTGACAGCAGTCACATAAAAAGCTAGAAACCCAGGGACAGAGACAGGAGGATCACTGGGACCACTGGCCAGCTTGTCTAGTTGAAAGGGTTAACTCCATGTTCAGGGACAAATCTTGTCCCAAAACATAAGGTGAAAGGCCAGTAAGATAACTCAGTGGGTAAAAGCACCTGGTGCCAAGCCGATGGCCAGAGCTTGATCCCTGAGACCCACAGGGTGGGAGGGGAGAAGCATCTCTACCCAGAGTTGTTCTGTGACCTCCACACATGCACAGTAGTATACCATTTGAATGTGCGCACGCACACACACACACACACACACACACACACACACAGTAAATGTTAAAAACATTAAAGTAATGAGCAATTGAGGAAGATACCTGACATGGACTTCTGGCTTTCACATGCACTCACACACAGGTGCAGATACACACATGTATACCAGTGCACATGCACCCACACAGATGTACACACGCTCAAAATAATTTTTAGAAAAGAGGCAGTGTCTTATTACGGGATGATTTGTGGCCAGAATAGCTTTTCTGGACCCTTCCCTGAAGGCAAGGCCATCATTCCACGAAGCTGACCTGTGGGAACCTGGTTCTGAGTGGGGAGGCTGGAGAAGCATGGCCAGGTCTCAGCTCCTTGCCTTCTGAGTGCTTGAGAGGAAAGTATCTCAGTTGTGCTGCTGTTTTGAAACTTTTAACATATTTAAAGGGGATTTGTAAAACACTCACTCGTGGTTACAGAGATTTCCACAGAAGTGTGTGGAGGAGCCAAAGGCCCAGGCCTCAGCTACTGGAACTTCTCTTTCCGTGGGCTGCAGCTGGCCTCAGACCTAGAGTGGAAAGGCGGACACCTCCCATGGATGGGATCTGAGCCCAGGTGGCCTCTCTAAAAGTCTGCAGGCCTCAGGCACCCCTTTGAGGAAATGTGGATCGAGAAAGACCCGTAGCTTTGCAGCCAAACCCTAACAAGGCTGCAAACCTTCCAGCAGAGGTGAAGTGGAAGGCTTCAGAGGGTGATGTCATGACTGAGTACAGCTCAGCTCTGCACTCTGCGGTCATTGGGTCATTGGGTCCCCCAGCTCAGAGCTGGGGCTGGACTACAGCCTGGCCTTTAGTTTTGGAGCCAGAGAAAGAGGGGAGGGAAGGAAAGAACAATCAGACAAAAAAATCAGAAAAGGGGGCTGGGAAAGACACCCAAGAATCGGACAGAGCACGGGAGTCTAGCCCTGGAGGGCCCAGAGTCTGAGCCCTATGGTTCTCATCTGCCCAAAGTAGCCTGTACTGGCAGCCACAGCCACGGACCATACAGCTGTGGGGCAAGGCCCACCTTCCTTTCTAGGGACACCAGGAAGAACTGGGTCTCCGATGGCCCCTCCTGGAAAGCTAAGGACCACATGTGCATGGGACCTTCACCAAGGTGGCCTCTGTCAAGTTTGAATGGTCGATAAAGAGTGAAATGGGGTAACAGAATCAGTAGGAGAGAGAGAGAACCTCTCAAGCAGGGTCTTCTGAGGGAGACATAGCTGGGTCACCCCAATGCAACAAAAGTCTGAGTGTAGATGGGACCAGACACCCCACCCTCAACCCTGAGCCCCAAAGCTGGTGGATTGGATTGCACTGAGAAAATTTAGTCACCTGGGGTTGACCTTCAGCAAACCACAGAGTGACCCAGGTCTAGGAAGGGAGTGCAGGGACCAGCTGTGTCAGAGCATTTGCATAGCCTCCAAGCAGCAGACTTTCACGGTGGGTCAGACCGTGCAGCGTAAATCCAACTGAGGATACACAGGAGCAGCGCTTTGGATGTGGGGAGCTGAGCAGGAGAAATGGGACCCAGATGGTCAACCTGCCAAGGCCCAACACACAGGTGGAGCCTTTCTCGAAAAACAAGAAGCAGGCCCCTGACAGAGCTGGCCGCTCTATTCGACTGCTACTATGTACACCTACTGTGTACAGAACTTAGATGTTAGACCAAGGAGCTGGGCAAGCAAGGCCTATGTGGCAGAGACAAAGACATGGCCACTGGGGGTGGGGGGGACAGGTGTAGCCTACGCTGCTACACAATACAGCTATGCAACCATCACACTTCTCCCCAGAGGTGGGCCAGTGTCCTGCCTGGAGCATGAGGAAATCTGGGCTTAGAGAGAGATGGATGGTGCAGAAGGGAGTGCCCAGAGTCTCCCAGCTGGCCAATGTCAAGGGCCAGAAAACTTGGATTTTGGAACATGAAAAGTAAAAAAAACAAAACAAAACAACCTGCCTCACACTGCCTTCTCCTGGGCTTGGAGAGCAGGGACCAGCCTGAACTTCCTTTCCGGAATGCCTTGTTCATTCTTCACGATAACCAGCACAAGATCCCAGCTTCATTTCAATGTACTTCAGGAGTCACAGCAATACCAGGTGTAAAACTGAGAGGCGCCCTCAGAACTTAAGTGACAAACCTGACTGTGCTTCTATGAACCGACCTGGTGATGGTTACAGCATCAAACCCACAGGTGAAGGAAAAGCATGTCTCTGGGAAACAACAAACAGGGCTTCAAGGAGAGACTGGGGAAATCAGAGAGGGCTTTAACCAATCAGAGGAGGAGATGGTTGATAAGATTGGAGGGACGTGCAGGAAGCCCAGTTGTTGGACATGGAGATAGCGGCCTCCTGAGAAAAAGTTAGCTTCATAAAAGAAAAGTCATAAAAGAAGTATCAGGGGAATGGAAGGTTCTGGAATGGGGGTGTCAACTAAGAACTAGGAGAAGATAGATTTGCTTTTGTCTGGAGCAGCTGGTCTCCAGAGGTGAGCTGGGCTTAGCTAGGCCGTGATTTGTAGTTAGAGAAGAACTATAAGAATGGGCAGGGAGCACCTGTGTACCAGGTCATCTTTTTTTTTTTCTTTAATTTTATTTATTTCTGTATGTGTATGAATGTACTGTCTGCATGCAAGTCTGTGCACCCGTGTCGTGCAATGCCGCGGAGGTCAGAAGAGGGTCTCGGATTCCCCTGGAACTGGAGTTCTCCTGGAACTGGAGTTTCAGACGGTTCTCGGCCGCCATGTGGGCACTGGGGATCGAACCCGGGTCCTCTGCAAGAGCGGTCGGCGCTCTCAACCACTAGGCCATCCCTCCAGCCCCATCTTTGAAGCTTGCTGCTGTCACTTGCCTCTGGGTGACATCTCAGTGCACTCGCCCCAGGGCGTCCTTCACAGAAAGACTCGAAGCTGTTAATCCATGAATTACATTTTCTTCTGTTAAGTATGACAGGGTCTTCGTGTGGCTTATAACATCTCCTAGCCATTAGAGGAGGTAAGCTTGTGGCATCAGCCGTGGGTTATTCCTCCAAGGAAGAGCTAATAGCCAATTAGATTTGGGGATATACAGACAATGGCTGCCACTGCGGCACAGTATTTGCCAGGCAGTGAGGTGTAGCTGTGCTGACAGAAGAGTCTTGCTTGACTCAGGAAGACCTATATTTTGCTTTATTGGTTTGTTGGCCTTTGGTAACACTCTGACATTCCAGAGACCATCGTATACTTGCAAGGCGGGTCTCCATACATCTTTCCCACTGCTTGAACAACATCCAAACATCTGTTTCTAACCAAAGTAACATCATAACAATTAGTACTGTTTAAATACCTATATATATCTAATTGCGTGTGCTCATTAGTAGGATCGAAAGGCTATGCCTGGACAAGCTTCAGCCCAGAAAGAAAACAGCCAGAATTGACTAGAGACCAAGACAACAGCTCCAGAGAAAGTAGACTGTTTTGGCTTCTCACCAACCTATGCCCTTTTCTAAGCCTAGGGAACAATCTGCGGAAGAGAGCAGTGGTAGAATGTAAGGGCTGCGATTGGGGTGAATGGGAAATCAACAACAGCAATATAGTCTGGACACTCATTTGATCAACTTGATTGAACATACAACCCCCCCCTGCTGGATGGTGGGACCCATGAGCTGTGTGGGTTTGGGCACAACTGCTTGCAAATTGGTTTTACATGAAGGGATGCTTGTACTCAAAATATCACTTTATTGTTTAAAAAAAAATGCGTAAAACAAAACAAAAAAAACAAGAGATGGCAGAAAAGTTTGGCACGAATCCTGATCTGGGATGGGTAGGGGTGGGGGGGGGAAGGGAAGGGGATATATGATGAACTGAATTGGAAAATGATCATGAGAAACAAAGCAGCAATAAAAATAATAAATAAAATAAATAAATGTCTATAATTATTAAAAAAAAAAAAAAGACTCGAAGCTGTTGCTCCCAGCGCTTCTGATCAGCAGACCACAAGCAGAACTTTGTGCCTCCGTGACTTTAAACATCAACCCTGGATCCCAGTTTTAACGTCTACTCTACCCAACCCAACTGGAAAGAGCCCTGTCTGGCGCAGTGGACATTTCTGTGGTGTAAATGCTCTGACGCTGCTCAGGCATCTCTTATTTGATGGCCCCATGTGAGCATGGTTGGCCTCGTACACATGGCTCTGGCAGACTGCCGTCCACTGCAGCTAGTTCACTCTGGTACACGTGGCTCAGCAGGCTGCCGTCCACTGCAGCTGGTTCACGACTGGTAAACGTGGCTCTGGCAGGCTGCCGTCCACTGCAGCTGGTTCACACTGGTACACGTGGCTCAGCAGGCTGCCGTCCACTGCAGCTGGTTCATGCTGGTACACGTGGCTCAGCAGGCTGCCATCCACTGCAGCTGGTTCACGCTGGTACACGTGGCTCAGCAGGCTGCCGTCCACTGCAGCTGGTTCACGCTGGTACACGTGGCTCAGCAGGCTGCCGTCCACTGCAGCTGGTTCACGCTGGTACACATGGTTCTGGCAGGCTGCCGTCCACTGCAGCTGGTTCACGCTGGAGCACATGGCTCAGCAGGCTACCGTCCACTGCAGCTGGTTCACGCTGGTAAACGTGGCTCTGGCAGGCTGCCGTCTCTGGCAGGCTGCTGTCCACTGCAGCTGGTTCACACTGGTACACATGGGTCTGGAAGGCTGCCATCCACTGCAGCTGGTTCACACTGGTACACATGGCTCAGCAGGCTGCCGTCCACTGCAGCTGGTTCACGCTGGTACACATGGTTCTGGCAGGCTGCCGTCCACTGCAGCTGGTTCACGCTGGTAAACGTGGCTCTGGCAGGCTGCCGTCCACTGCAGCTGGTTCACACTGGTACATACGGCTCTGGCAGGCTGCTGTCCACTGCAGCTGGTTCACACTGGTACACATGGGTCTGGAAGGCTGCCATCCACTGCAGCTGGTTCACACTGGTACACATGGTTCTGGCAGGCTGCTGTCCACTGCAGCTGGTTCATGCTGGTGCACCTGGCTCTGGCAGGCTGCCATCCACTGCAGCTGGTTCACGCTGGTACACATGGCTCAGCAGGCTGCCGTCCACTGCAGCTGGTTCACGCTGGTAAACGTGGCTCTGGCAGGCTGCCGTCCACTGCAGCTGGTTCACACTGGAGCACATGGCTCAGCAGGCTACCGTCCACTGCAGCTGGTTCACACTGGAGCACATGGCTCAGCAGGCTGCCGTCCACTGCAGCTGGTTCACGCTGGAGCACATGGCTCAGCAGGCTGCCGTCCACTGCAGCTGGTTCACACTGGAGCACATGGCTCAGCAGGCTGCCGTCCACTGCAGCTGGTTCACACTGGAGCACATGGCTCAGCAGGCTGCCGTCCACTGCAGCTGGTTCATGCTGGTGCACATGGCTCTGGCAGGCTGCCGTCCACTGCAGCTGGTTTATGCTGGTACATGTGGCTCAGCAGGCTGCCGTCCACTGCAGCTGGTTCACACTGGTGCACATGGCTCTGGCAGGCTGCCGTCCACTGCAGCTGGTTTACGCTGGTACACGTGGCTCAGCAGGCTGCTGTCCACTGCAGCTGGCTCACACTGGTACTCTCAACTCTTGCTTTTCTCCATCACCAGCCCCACCCAGCAAGGGCAGAGGTTTATGGAGCCCACAGCATTGATGATGAAGTATATAGGGCTATGTCTGTCTTACCACAAGCTTGGAGTCTATACAGGCCTGATGACATGGTCTCAATCTTGCTATGTAGTTGAAGATGACCTTGAACTTCTGATGTTCCTGTCTGTTACCCTAGTGCCACCACACAGAGTTCATACAATGCTAGAGATTGAACTTAGAGCTTTGAGCATGGTAGGCAAACCCTCTACCAGCTGAGTCATCTCCAGCTCCTATAATTGCTACATGAAGAACCAATCACAAACATTCTTTCATATTTAGTAAAAAGCATTGCTCGACAGGGTCCCTTTAACTCCCACCTCTGGCAGCTTTGATCCCTTGAAAGACAGTCCCCAACTCTCAGGTGTGCCACACAGGCACATGGGCAGAAAGGGGCTGTGGGAATGGGAGAGGCAAAGGGTGCAGAGGAGGCTGGGAGGACAGGCAAATGATCTGGTTTAGTCAGTTATGATTCTGAGCTTCCCGGCATGGGGACCAAGCAGCTTCTGAAATGTTCCATTGTGTGCCATGGCTGCCATATTTGGTTGTTTCAGTTTGACAGGAGCTTTGGAAATTGCTTCACACATAAAGCAGACAACATGTGAAAACAGTACCCTCCCATCAGTCCTATCTGCCTTGAATGCTCCTGGGTGAGGATGTGACATTTGGAGTTGTGGCTGCCATCTTGTCACATGAGGGGAGCCATTGTAGTTGGGCTACTCATGGTGGAAAAAGCCTGGGATTTGCAACATCACTGAGCTCCTACACTCTGGGACTGCCTATCCAAGATTCTTATTCTGTGGGGAGATTTCATGTCTTTGTGGATTAAGCTTTTTAAGTTTTGGGTGTCTTATTAAGCACTCTGCAAGGCTGATTGACTGTGGGGAGTTGGAATGTTACAAATTGGAAGCCAAATTTATCTTGGGCTGGATTGAGCCCTATAAACAGCCATTTACTCCCCACCTCTGCATGTGACCTCACACCCTTGAGACTATTAGGTAAATCCTTTTGGAATGTACAAATAGACCCCTGGCTTCCACCCACCCAAAAGCTAAAAATGCCATCAGATAGCACCTGAGGCCAACGGAGACATTTTCCAGCTCTACTATATCCTTCCCACCTGATGTCTGTACCAGTGTATTTGGAAATGCTTTGATTTGACTTTCTTTGTTTTGTTACTTGGTATTTGGGTTGACCTGGAGCTGTGTTCTCAGGCCGTGATCACTCATGTTTGGCTCCAGAATAAACTATCACTTATTTCCTTTGTGCAAGCTGTGTTTTTGGTTTTGTTTTTTTGCATGGATATATGAGTGGAATCAAATGCTTCCGTCACTGCGGCTGGCCTTTGTCTCTGTATCTGGGTGATGGGGCTGCTCTGGGCAGGCAGGAGCTGGAGTTTCCTGGAGCCCTTATCTGGGTAGAAGCAAAAGCATCACACAGGTGAGTCTGCCATCCATCTGGCAAAAGAAACTGCAGGTGTGACTGGTTTCAGGGAACTTAAGAGAGAGAGAAGGTTTGGAGATCCTGAGCCTCTCTCGTCATAGGAGTTCAGGAAAGCAAAGGGCTTTGTGGGCAGGAGGCGGAGAATCAGGCCAGAGGGACGCCGAGGGGCCCAGTGTAGACGACCTTGACTCTGGGTTCTGGGAAAGGCAGAGGGACCCAAGACCCACCCACAGGGGATGGGCAGATGGCTCAAGGGCTGAAAAGCTCCTGACAGTACAAGAGCAGAGGAATCCCCAAAGTGTCTAGGAAAGAGCCCGGACCAGCACGAGAGTGGACTGTGGCCCAGGAGACCCTGTGGGGGAACTCATCATCCTCCTTGTCCCTCCCTGGGCAGGACTCTGTGTGTGTGTGTGTGTGTGTGTGTGTGTGTGTGTGTGTGTGTGTGTGCGCGTGTGTGCATGTTTGTGCATATGGAGGCAGAGGTCAACTTCAGCTGTCTTCAGGCTATGTCCACCTTGCTTGTTTTTCTTTGAGACAAGGTCTATCATTGGTTTCTTTGAGACAAGTTCTCTCATTGGTTTCTTTGAGACAAGGTCTCTCATTAGTTTGGAGATCACCAGCTGGCCTTGACTGGCTGGCCAGTAAGCCCCAAGTATACACTTATGTCACCTCCCCAGCACTGGGACTATTAGTGTAGACTGCCGTGCCTGGCTTTTTGTTATGTGGGCACTGTGGATCAAAGCCTTTATGATTGCCCAGCAAGCACTTTATAGACTGAGCCATTCTCCTAGCCCCCACCACTATAGACTTCCAAACCCACAGAGCTTCAAGATAATGAGGGGACAGTGGGCTGAGCTAGAATCTGTGGCTATTTGTCACAGCAACAGTGGGGCCACCACATCCTCCAACTTGGCTTTGCTCAGGGATGCCAGCCATCATCTTAAATGTCTCCTCACCCTCACCTCCTTAGAGGGAAATGCTGCCTGCTTTCAATTCTGTGCTTCTTGGGCCCAGTCCTGGGAACCCAGAAACTAGCTCCAATTACTATGCAAATGGCAGGGAATGAGGTTCCAACGTGCATTTCCCCGGAGACCCAAGAAAGGCAGGCAGGGCACCCATGTGAGCCACCAGGGAGGCAGGCAGGGCACCCATGTGAGCCACCAGAGATGACTCTTGCCCTGGCTCAGCCCTGCATACAAGTATCACTTCTGATGTCATTTGGGAGGGATCCAGTCACAGGAAATAGGCTGCAGGCTGAGCTGCCTCTGGGGTTGACTCAGCTCGGGGTCTTAGGGGATTTGAAGCCCAGGCTCCAGAGAGTCTAGACCTGGGACCGTAGACCACAAAGCTGCTCCCTGCTGCCAGGTCTCATCTAAGCTGTCATACCTGTGCTGGACGCTGCATCTGCTAGGGGCTAGTGACTTTTATCTCCTATAAGTTGTCTCCTCAAAGCTACTCTTTGGCTCCATCCCTCTTCTGGGAATCCCCCCCCCCCCCAACACACACACACACTTGGAAGATGGGCTTTTGAGCTCTTCACTTGCCTGAGCCTGCACCCAGGTCAGATTCAGGTCACTGGTGAGAAAGCTGGTAAAGCCTATGGGAGTGTCTGCTTCCAGCACCTCAGGGGCATCTGGGAATCTATCCTGGGATCACTGCAGGAAGTACCCTGAGCCACACCCATCCCCATTCATCCCGAGTGGAGTGTTCAATTGCCCAATCTCAGGACGCCACCTGCGGGCAGTTCTCTAGCCTCCTCAGCCTAGTCCGTCCTGCATTCTCCTCGGGGTTGCTCTTAGCCCCTGAAGGACACTCTTTCCTGGCAACACACTGGTGTTCCATGGTGTGGGCTCCTCTGCCCGGGTGCTCTCTAGCAGGGCACTGGGATGCAGTGTCAGGCACTGGTCAGGCGGGAAGTCTGTCTGCTTCCACGCCCCACTCACTGTGTAACCAGCCTGTCGCCACCCTGGCATTCGAGGCTGAGAGCCATCAACACCTCCCCTTCATTGGAACATGACGAAGGCGCATTTGGACATGCACAGCTCATGTGTTAGTTATTTCTTTCCTACTTGCTTGTCTAGGAATGGAAACCCTCGCCTCCTCACCAGTCCCTTCTAGAGCTTCCCACAGGACTCTTGCTCAGGGTTGTCATCTCTTTGAGCTGCATATCTGTGGATATTGGACTGTACCCTGCTCTAAGTTAATCCATACTGTGTTCAACACAGAGGCTTTCAGGCTGGACTTTGTTCTGGGTGACTCCATCTATAAATCAGCAGTTGACCCCATTTTGAGTACAAAGGCTGAGGCAGAAGAATTTCATTTTCTTTGTGCATGAGACACCATTGCCTGCGAAGCATGACCCATGAGTAAAAACTCATTCATAGAGAAAACAAATTACCATCAGGGACACACTGACACAAGGGCATATCAAAACCTGGCTTCAGAGAAGCCAGCCAACAAAGGACACAAGTCCCCAACCAGGGGTCAAATGAAAGGAGTAGGCAGCACCCACCAACCCATCATGAGACCACCATGAGACCACCTGGTGAGTTCAGCATGGGCTCCACAGGTGACAAACTCTCCAACTGTCTCCATGACCCTGCGGGACTCAGCCCGCTGACCCCCGTGGCTCTGTGCCTTGCTGCCTACTCCTTCCTCCTTGCCTTAGACTAGCACCATCTGAGCTCGTGAGACTACTTGGCTTTTTTTCTCTCAGAGAAGCCAGAGCAGGGCTGTCTTGGAAACATTACCCAAAGAGCTTTCAGCATGTGCAGGTCCCTCATCTGGTGTCCAGCTCTGAGTTTTGGTCAGCATCCCCCACATCCAAGTCTGGGTGCCACCCAGGGCAATGGTGCCAGCAAAAGGCTATACAGATGATCTTCCTGTGACCTCTGTGCTCAGAGGCCTCAACCTCACCCCTGTTGATTCTGCTGAGGAAGTAGACTTGGAAGCTGGGGAGACTTGGGTGATTCATGGAGCCAGTGGTCCAGGCTGGGGAGATTTGCATAAAGGCAGATGCGGCTCCAGGGGACTATGAAGGCTGCAGAGAAGTCTAATAATGGGCTTTCCCACAGTGCATTTCCAGGGCCGCATTGATTCCCTCAGGCTTCTGCTGTCTGGCCTTGGTTCATCTTCCCGGAACTGCAGCTTTGGGCAGATGTCCTGAGGTGCCGCCCAGAAAGGCTTTAAACACAGGGTTTCTGTCCACTGAGAGTGAAACTCACGACATGGCTTAGCAAGAAGGTGTTGTCCTGCCCTCCTTGAGAGGGGGCCTGGGCGTCAGACCCCATCTCTTCCTCTAGCCTCACCTCTGCCAGGCTTTCACAGCTGTATCCAAGCGTATGCAGGGTTGGAAATGTCAGGCAGAGCAGAATGTCTTCACAGAAGGCTGTGAGGAACCCCAAGGCTGACCTCCACCTTCTCCTGGGTCCAATCACACCCCCAACCTCCACCTGCTCCCTTCCCTCCCCCCCAACCTCCGTCTGCTCCCTCCCCAAGCCTCCTCCTGCTCCCTTCCCTCCCCCCAACCTCCCCCTGTTCCCTTCCCACCCCCCCAACATCCACCTGCTTCCTTCCCTCCCCCCAACCTCCACCTGTTCCCTTCCCTCCCCCAACCTCCACCTGCTCCCTTCCCTCCCCCCCAACCGCCGTCTGCTCCTCCCGCAACCCTCCTCCTCCTGCTCCCTTCCCGTCCCCCAACCTCCCCCCTGTTCCCCGCTTCACCTCACCCCCACAGTCCCCTGCCTTCTCCCTCCCCCCCCAACCTCCACCTGTTCCCTTCGACTCCCCCCAACCGTCCACCTGCCCCTTCCCCTCCCCCAACTCCGCCTGCTCCCTTCCCTCCCCTAAACCTCCCCCTGTCCCATTATCCCTCCCCCCCACCTCCACCACGTCCCTTCCCTCCCTGCCACAACTCCACCTGTTTCCCTCCCTCCCCCCCGAACCTCTGCCTGTCCCTTCCTCCCCAAACCCCACCTGTCCCCCCTTTCACCTGCCCTGACCCTCCAACCTCCCCCCCTGTCCCTTCCCATCACACCCAACGGTCCAGAGATCCACCTGCTCCTTTCCCTCCCCCAACCTCCCCTGCTCCAGTCCCTCCCCCCCAACCTCCCCCTGTTCCCTTCCCTCCCCTCCCCGCCCCAAACCTCCACCTGCTCCCCTTCCCTCCCGCGTAACCTCACCTTTCCCTTCCCTCCCCCCACCTGCACCTGTTCCCTTCCCTCCCCACAATCTCCACCTGCTCCCTTCCCTCCCCCAACCTCCAACTGCTCCCTTCCCCTCCCCCCCCAAATCCACCCTGTTCCCTTCCCTCCCCAACCTCCCCCTGTGCCCTTCACACTCCCCCCCAACCCTCCGCCTGTTCCCTTCCGCGCCCCCAACCTCCACCTGGGTTCCCTTCCCTCCCCCAAACCTCCACCTGCCCCTTCCCTCCCCCCAACTCCACCTGACTCCCTTTCCTCTTCCCAACCTCCACCTGGTCCCTTCCTTCACCTCAACCTCACCTTCTCCCTTCCCATCCCCCCCCCAACCGCACCTGCCTTCCCTTTTCCCTGCCCCCAACCCACCCATGTGCCCCTTCCTCTCCCCCCAACCTCCACCTGTTCCCTCCTCCCCCACCTCCACCTCCTCCCAGTCCCTCCAACTCCCGGCTCCGCCTGTTCCATCCTCCCACAACCCCTCCTGTTCTCGTCCCTCCCCCAACCTCCCGCCTGATTCCCTCCCTCCCCCAAACCTCCGAGCTCCCTGTTCCCTCCCCCAACCTCCAACCGGTTCCCTTTCCCTCCCCCCAAGCCTCCACCGTTCCCTTCCCTCCCCAAACTCCACCCGTTTACCTGATCCCTCCCCCCAACCTCCACCCGCTCCCTTCCCTCCCCCCAACCTCCACCCCTCCATTTCCCTCCACCCCCAACCGTCCACCTGCTCCCCTTCCCTCCCCCAGCCTCACCTGGTCCCCTTCCACAGCACCCCACCTCTCTCCTGTCCCCTCCCTCCCCCCCCTCCCTCCCCCAGCCCAGCCTCCACCGTTGCTCCCGTCCTCCCCACAAATCTCCACCTGCTCGCCGTTCCCTCCCCCAACCAGCCACCTGTTCCCTGTCCCTCCCCAAAAGCCCACCCTGCTCCCTTCCTCCCCCCCCCAAACCTCCACATGTTCCCCTTTCCCTCCCCCCAACACCCCAACCTCCCCCTGCTCCCTTCCCTCCCCCAACCTCCACCTGCTCCCTTCCCTCCCCGCAGCCTCCGCCTGCTCCGTTCCCTCTCCCAACACATCCACCTGCTCCCATTACCCCTCCCACCGCGCTTCAGACCCCATCCCCATCAGCTCTCCGAATTTGTCCCACTCCTATCAATTTTTACCCTTGGTCCACCAAAACCTAGTTTAAGTCACATGTACCATTTTTTTCTAACTACATGAAAGCTCCGATGGAGGACTATCGCTCTCCAGGCACAAACATCCATCATAAGCCACTCCCTCCTAACCCCACTTTACCACTCTCTAATTCTCACTTCGTTTTTCCTCCATTATACACAATTGAGTTTTCATTTGTAGAATGTGAGATTTGAGTAACGAGAAGGTAGAGCACCTTGTGAAGGGCAAGGAGCTGAGAGACAGAGGTCAGGGAGGACCAGAGTGAAGGATGGTGGGGGGATGAGGGGAGGGGGAGGATGTCAGGGGGAGGAGGGGAGGGAGTTAGAGGGAAGAGGGATGTGTATGAAGATTAGAGTAGAGGAGATGAGGGGAAGGGAGAGGAAGGTGGATTTCTGTCGTTTCTTCCGTACTTTTTATGTCAGTTTTCATGCTTTCTTTCCTGGGGACTTTAATTGCTCTTTCGTTCTCTATCTTTTCTTTACTCTTGCTTTTTCTTTCTTATCCTTTTTTACTTTCCTTTCTTTGTCTTTTATTTGCTTTTTCTGTCTTATCCGTCTTTCCGTTATCTTCTTGTTCGCTATCTTTTGTCTTTCTTTCGATTCTCGTCATTTCTGGCTTTTGTGCTCTCGATTCTTTTCCATTGATTCTTTTACTTTTTGCTCCTTTTGTTCCCTCAACCTAGCGTTCGTTCCGCTTTATCCCTCCAGTTTCTTAGCTTCTTCGTGCGTTCTTCCGTCGTCCGAGCACAGCGCAGGTGGAAGGTGGGCAAAGGAGGATGTGAGAGTATGGGGAAGGGAAGGTCCCACCAAGAGCAAGTCCAGGCTCAGAGCTGCCATTGTGCCCTGGCTGCCCACCAACCTGATTGTGCCTGGCTAGGAGAGGTGGCCGGTCAAGCCATAGAGGCCCTGGGAAAGAGAGAGGACGCCACCCCTTGACATAAAAACTTGCCTCATAATACTTATGGAATTTAACTTGACAAGAGTTCAGCTACCTCACGGAGTGAGAAACTTTTCTGCATTAAAACACTCTAGAAAGTGTTCTTTTTCCCCTCCCTTTCTGTTTTTTTATGTTATGTGTGTATGTGTGTTTGTCCACGTGCCCATTATTATTTCATGTAGCCCAGGCTGGCCTCAAACTCCCTATGTAGCTAAGAATGACCTTGAACTTCTATTCCTCCTCTACGCACCCCAAGTGGATTACAGATGTGCACCACCATGACCGATGTGTGCCTGTGTGTGTGTGTGCATGTGTGTGTGTGTAATAATTTCACACTTGAGTACTGACTGCATCTCCATCCCTCTCAGCCCTGCCCCAACTCCTTCCACTCCTCCTGCCCCCCTCCTACATCTCTGACTCCCCCAACCCCTTTTGATGTCTTGTCTTCTTTGATTATTATAGTTGCATATACAGCCATATTTATATTTTTTTATATATAATGCACTGAGTGCATTTGATGGTCCCAGTGTGTACCGGTGTTTAGGGCTGACCACTTGGGATTAGATAACCTATCAGGGAGGTAGTCCCTGGGGAAATCTAATTTTCTGTCAGCAGCCATTGATTGCCTATAGCTCGTCATCTAGAGGTGGGACCCTGTGTCGCCCCCCCCACGTTGGCTTTTTGGCGGGTGTTGTCATTATGCTGACCATGTTAGGCAACCGAGCTGTGGGAATGTCATGTGTGCAGCTTCCATATCCTATCTAAAATGCACCGGTTCCTCTGGCTCTTAAATCTTTCCATCCCCTCTTCCATTATGTTCCCTGAGCCTTGGGTGTAGGAGTTGCGTTATAGATGTATCGGTTGGGGCTGGGTACCACACAGTCCTTACTGTCTGCACTTTGATCAGTTGTGGAACTTTGTAATGGTCTCCACATGTTGCAAAAAGAAGCTTCTTTGATGAGTGGTAAAAGCTACACTTGTCTGTGAATATAAGGATATGTATTTAGAATATAGTAAGAAATAATGTTGGTCTAGGAAAGTGACAGTAGTAGATTCTTCTCTAGAGCCTATGACCTCTCCAACCCTGTGCTCTTGGCTATGTTTACAGTAGCATTCATGGATTCCCCACTATTGAGCAGGCCTTAAGTCCAATTAGGTAGCTGCTGATCCAAGACAAAAGTGCTACTATTCCACCAATAAAGATATTTTGCTGCATGTCCAGTTTATTTTATTTTTCATGCAATGCTAGGGATGGAAAGGAACCCAGGGCTCTCTGTGTGCTAGAGAAACAGTCCACCAACTGGCTACACAGCCAGCTCTCCTTTATTTGATGTGTGGTTGTCCTCTTTATCTGGGATGAATAGAAATCGTCTGCCCAGGAGTTGTCACTCAACAACAAGCAAGAGCAATGTGGACTACAGAGCTACTCAGCTATGTCACAGGACAGTTTCAGCAGAAACTTCCCAGCAGGGGAAGGCAGACAAGTTGGTTCATGGCATTGCTCATTGTCACTTTGTGTGCGTCAAGTGGGATCAGTACCTCAAACTGAGGAGGGCCAGAGAGGAGAGTTGAGCTGTGTTTACTTGAGCATCTGTAGGCTCCTAAATCCAGAAGAGTAAATACACCACTCCACAAGCCCCGGCTCTGGTCAAGGGCTCCACACTCAGCTTCCATCACGCTCTTCACCTCTCAGAGCCTCTCAGAGTCCAAGCAGAATCCAAGGACACCTTTCCTTCATGCAGCTTGCTCACAGCCTTCTGCCTCCTGAGACCCCGGCAAAAAGCCGCTGCAGAGTTTTTTAGTATGATGAGACCTATAGCCATCCCCCATTGTGTATGACCCCAGGACCTAACTTGGTGAACATTTGTGGTCATCAAAGATCAACCTGGGACAATGACTCCCACCCAAGAAAATGAATAGTGCAGACTTTCATGCTAAGCAGAAGCAGGCTTCATGAAAAAATATTATAGAAAAATGAGACATTAAAAAAAGGTGAAAGAAACTCCCAAGAGATGGGAAGGATCATTAAGGGAGGAAAAAGTCATCAATTTCCTTTGTCTAGGGGTTTTATAGAGAAATGGCAGAAACTGAACAAAGACTAAGGTAATCTCTGCTGAGAATGGTTGATTTCTGGGCTATCATGGGCCAAACAATGGAAGACCTACATGCCCTATGTCCATCCCTCTGGACCAGCCAGGGGGACAATCATGTGATGTTCATGCACTGCCCACCCAATTAAAGGTAGTTAAATCTCCCCTCTGTCCATCGCTGATTCTAGCTTTGACCTTGACTGCTAGCTGTTATCATGTTACTACCCATGTTACTACCCTCTGACCTGTGTCTCCAGTGCTGTCAGACACTCCTTGCTCTCATATTTACATGATCAACTTGCACCTTTACCTAGGCAGAGAGTTAACTCTGTCCCGGCTACCAAGATGCAGCTGCTGTCGTTCTTGGTCACCTTGGATTAATATCCTCATCTATGGGATGGTTTATGATCTCTTTACAGAAGGAGCTTCAGGCTTACTAGAAGCTATCCTTACTTTAGCCTGTTACCATTATCTGTACAGAAGCAAGGATAATATGAAAGGACATGGCCCCTTACCTATGTTCCTCAAAGGCTTCAGGGGTGGGGACCAGCCTGCCGTCACTGGGCCAGAGCCCTGTCCCTCCTCTGATTATTCCGTACCAAGATCTAAGCCCTCTAATTCATCTTCCCAGTGCTCCATATTCTACCATTTTAACCCTTAATTCTCCTTTTATCCCCAGCCTCTATGAGCAGCTTAATGTGAGAACTTGCAGTTTTCATCAACAGCCCTTTTCCCTTACCACCTTCATAGAGATCAGCCCTGCCCGCCTTGGCATGGTGCCTGGGAGCCCCCCAAACTGTGATTTCAACTTTCAACTCTGCTGCTGGTTGGCTGCTGTGTGACTGGGACCTAGGGTTTCCCTCTGGGCTCCAGTCCCCCTACCTACAAGCAGACATCATTAAGGCCCCTCCCACTGTTGTGAGCCTCCAAAGCAGGTTCCAGTGGGAGAAATACTTGGTAACTAACTGGTAGAGTGCTTTCATTGCCGCTCCGAAGGCCCCATCGCACAAGGCTTGGCACCACAGGGACCTCACCAGCCAGCCCTGCCTGGATTCCACTCTGCTGGAAATGTTCTCGGAGCCTGCTTCCAGTTGTTGGAAAAGTCCTTCTGACATAACTAGTTCTCCGCACTGATGGGTTGATCTGATATTTAGAAGCAACTGAAAGTCGTTTGAAGCCAATCCCAGTGAATTAGGTGGGTAATCGAACTGGGTAATAGAATTTTTTGGTCAATAACGAGGTGGGATGGAGTGGTTTATTTTTTTCCACGTGGCCCACACAAATGGATTCTGAGGCAGTTCCAAAAGAGATGCCACAAGGTACTCGGGCTGTGGCAGCCTCTCTGGGCCAGGACGCAGCTTTCTGGTGGAATGCCTTTGGACTCCTCAACTGTTTGCTGAAAAAACACAGTCATTATTTTATAATCACATCTTGCATAAACATCAGCTTTTCTCTCCTGGCTCTGAAACTGGCATATGTAAGCAGTGTTCCCTCAATTTATTTTGAGCAAATGACCATACTCAACAGGCAAGAACCTATAAGGACAGAATACATGTACATAGAGCTTGGGTATTTTCATTAAATCAGACTTACAGCAAAGTTCATCTGATGCATATTTAATCATTTGCAAAGTTGTTGCTGTGCGGCTATGTGGTAATAAGGCATGAATGTTCTCTACTAATTTTGGCACAACCAATTCATGCACTGGAGAGAGAGAGGAATAGATGGAGGGCTGGCTCTCCAGCCCTCTCTCCTTGGCTGCCCCCGCCCAGCAGGTCTCCTCCTGGCTCCCGACGCTGCCTGTGGCTCAAGCTACAATGTTCTCCTAATACAGAGCCCATGGACCAGGGCTCTGAACAGTGGGCTCTGGAAACTGCCAGTTCTGTCTTCTGGAAGAAGAAAAATGAGTAAGGCTTTGGAAAGGGGCTTCTAGGGCCCAGGAGGTGGCCGGCTCCTGCTTTGCAGGCTGGGCATTCCAGATGGACCAACACTTTCTCCCTCTTTTGGCTGTTTATTAACCCCTGAGAGTCTCAGCACACCCACGTTGAGCTCTATCTGCAGGGCTCTGTGGGGCACAGTACAAAACTGGGTACACAGTAGGTACTTTGTGAAATAAGTCCTCGTGCCCTCTCCCCTCTGTCCTCAGAGAAGCTGAGAGGTTACGGAATCTAAAGGGCATGGATCTAGGTGAGGGGACAGGGCCAGGATGTCACTTTGTCATCTGAAGGCAAGAACCACTGAGGTTCCTGGGAAGGTTGTGGGCCTTGAGGAGGCTCAGCTGAGTTGCCCTCTGCAGAGATGTTCAAATAAGAGACCCTGCCTCTTCCTCCCCCCTCCATCCCTTCCTTCCATCAGAGTAACTCTCAACACTAGCAAGGAGATAATCTGTGTTTTCATAAGGACAGAGGGAAAGACGGAATCTGTCCAGAAATAATGGAACATGCCCCCCCTTATAAAGTCCCCAGTGGCCAAATGACATGTGGGACTGGATGGCAGGGAAGGGCAAGGGGTTCCTGGCTACGTAGCAGGCCACTGAAGTACAGCAGCGGCTGGCAAAGAGGGCAAATGCTTTCTGCACTCTTTATTGGGGATGGGTGGAAATCCGGACATGTGAGCACACACAGGTGGGGACATCAGAGGGCAGCTGTTGTGCTCCAGGACTCTGTCAACCTTGCTTTTTGAGATAGGGTCCCTCCCTGGCTTGGAGTTCGCCAGTTCCGCTAGAATGGCGGGCCAGTGAGCCCAGCACTGGAATTACAAGCATGCACCACCACATCCTGCTTTTTATGTGGGTACTGAGGGTGGAACTCAACCAGCAAGCTTGTACAGTAAGTACTGTACCGGCCAGAGCCAGCTCCCGAGCCCTCTTCTGTGCTTTGTAGAGATTGGCAGATTGGTGATTGACCCTCCGATGACTTATCTATTCATACTCATCCCAAAGGGATGTCCTGGTTTGGGGGATGACCAAAGGGACACCAGTGAGTGGATGGAAGCTGGGGTTCCCATGAGAGGTGTGTGTGAAGGGAGTAATGTGCCCCCCGCTTCTTCATTGTCTAGAGGCCCTGGGAATTGGCCCAAATAACCTATCCCTCTGCTGAGTTTGGCTTCAGGTGAGTGGTTCAGTCAGAACAGAGGGGAGGAATCATTGATATTTCATGCTAGTTGCTTTGTGGTGGGGAGGGGGTTTTGTGTGTGTGTGTGTGTGTGTGTGTTGTGCACATTGACATGTGTGAGGATGCATCAACACATGCAGGTACATGTCCCTGAGTGCACGTGTGTGCAGGCCTGAGGCTGATGTTGGGTGCTTCCTACACTACTCTCTACCTGACATATGAAGTCAGAGTCTCAGCGAACCCCGAGTACACCAGTTCAGCTAGTCTGGCCTCCTGGTTCTGGTGATCATGTCTCTCTCTACGTCCCATGCACTTGGGGTGCACACCATTTTTGTGTGGGTTCTGGGGTGAACTCTGACCTTTATGCTTTCGTCTCAAGGACTTTACTCACTGAGCCGTCTCCCAAGCCCCAAGTTAATTGCTTATAATGGAAGAAACCCTTTTTCTGGAGACAGAAAGAAGGGAAAACCAGCAACATGTCTGAGGAGTCTGAGAAGGCAGAGAACAGGGGCTGTCAGAGCCCAGCCCTCCCCGCCCCTTGGAGGCATTTCACAGGCCTAAAGACGACCGACCGTGACTCATTCATTAAATTGAAGAGAAAACGGGACGAAAACAACAGAATTGTCCAGACACAAGCATTCCTCTAATGCCTTCCATTCCCTAAACACACATTTTACACCAGATTCTTTTGGCTTCCCAGAATGTCTTAATTTTATGCTTTCATGAGTGATTAGAGAGAAGACTGCTGAGTCCTACCGTGGAGGCAATGGGCAGCAGAGTGACTTATGGATGGAGCCATACTGTCAGCCTGGGGTCCCTGAGCCCCACCAGCCTATCCCCTCATCTGTGTGAGCCCCTAAGAGAGAGTCCAATGTTGGGAGACACACCCCACTCTACCTTCCTACCCCTTCCTATCCCCATCTTCCTCTTTCTTCCCCCATCATCCCTTTCTGTCCTCCTTCCCTCCCTTCTAATACTTCCTCTTCTCTGTACTTCCTTCTCCTCTGGGTTTCCTTTATGGTGTAGGTCAACTTAGGCCACGGAGACACAGAGCCTTCCTTTGTCCCACAAAACTGTGGTTCACAAAGCAGTAACACATGCCACGCTGACCAGTCTATGTCCAGCCCCTTTGCAACATGGAGCAGGTTTACCTGGTTTCCATGGGCAATGTAATTAATTATTCTAAAAGGAAACAGCCAGCCTGGAACGCCCTGGGAAGCAGCATCTCCTCCCACCCAAGTCCCTTCTGCACCTTGCTGACCCCAAATGCTTTGGCTTAGGGGAAAGGGTTTTCATTTCCAATACCTTTAGAAAGTATAGTTTGGTAAACAAGAGTTGAAATCCATGCGGGCCAACCAGAGGCTGTATAAAGACACCTGGAATGGGGCTGGGGAGGAGTAATCTCCTGTGGCTGATGAAAGCCAGGCCTCCTGTCTATGACACAGCTTTGCAGCTTCGCTGGGTTCTCATTCTCTTCAGCCACCAGGGCTCCTCCAGGCACTGAAATCAATGAAAAACTTTAGTTCTCAAAATAGATGGTAGACGTCAATAGGAATAATAACATCATTTATTTATGTATTTATTTTATTGTATTTGCCTGCATATATGCAAGTGCACCACATTTGTGCAATGCCTTTGGAGGCCAGAAGAGGGCATCTGGCCCTCTGGAACTGGAGTTACTGAGGGTTATTAATCATCATGTGAGTGCTGAGAACTGAACTCAGGTTGTCTGCAAGACCAGCCAGTGTTCTTAACTGCAGGGCCATCTCTCCAGGTCCAGAGTGGAAGCAACTAGCACAGGAGTTTAGATAGGGAATTAAAAGCCATTTTATTAGAATATATTAATTGTACAAAATGATAGGTTTCATAATGACATTTTCTCTTTTATGGGGGGAGGAGGGAGGGTTCCTTCTTGAGACCTATATCCCCAGCTGTCCTTGAACTCACTGTGCAGACCAGACTGACCTTGAACTCACAGAGACCTGCCTGCTTCTGCCCCTTGAGTGCTGAGATTAAAAGTGTATATAACCACCATGCCTGGCTTATTTATGACATTTTATACATGTATATAATGTACTTAATCAAATAAGATAAAAATCTTGGTTTGGTTTTTCATTTGGGGATTTTTGTTTGTTTGGTGTTGTTTCATTTTTTAAATATTTTCTTTATTATTTTTATTATCTGTGTATCAGTGTATTGCCTGCAAGTAAGTTCACCAGTGTTGTGGAAGGCCCATGGAGGTCAGAAGAGGGCGCCAGATCCTCTGGAACTGTAGTTACAGACAGTTCTTATCTGCCATGTGAGTACTGGGATTCAAACTCGAGTCCTCTGTAAGACCTCCCAGTGTACTCTTCACTTCTGAGCATCTCTCCAGCCTGTTTTTGTTTTATTTTTTTTTTCAAAAGAGTTTCCTGTTAGCCTGTGCTGGCCTTTAATTTCTACTGAATTCCTAATCCTTCTGCCTCCAGTTCCCAAGTGCTGGGATTACAGGCATGCTCCACCACCACAGCCTGGTTTATGCAGTGCTGGCATCTAACCCAGGGCTTTATGCAAGCCAGGCATCCACTATACCTACTGACTCAGCCACATCCCCGGGCCCAGGGGGCGGGGGGGGGGGCGGTTGAGATGTAGCACTAGTGCTTGTCTTGTCACTCTCCTCTTCCAACCTGCCCTGATCCCTGCAGAGACAGCCTCACAGTTTGCAGAAACCCAGGCTAGGTTAAGGCTCAGCAGTAAATAGCAGAGGAGATGGCTAAGGTACCTTTAACAGGCCATACCGGAGATGACCCCCTTCCCCTAGACTTACAAGGTGGTAACGGACGGCAAACCTCATCTGCCTAGGAATCTAAACCACCATCCACATCAACCGTGGAAGCTGCCTCAACTGCCCAGGTGACCCAGCCACTGTGCAAAGAAAACAGTTTTCACGGTACAGCAAAACACATCAGAATGGAGAAAGCTGCCTCCAGGTGAGGGACAGCGGGCGGATGGAGGAACAGCAAACTCTTGCATCAAAAAATGTATCACAACATAAGAGGGGCCAGAGAGAGAGTGCGGTGGTTAAGAGTGCTTGCCGTTCTTCTAGAGGACCTGCGTTCCCTTCCCAGTACCCACAAGGGGCAGCCCATAACTGCCTGGAACTCCCTCCTGCACACGTGGCCTACAGACTACATAAATAAAATAAAATGCATTTTAAAAACCAAAACCAGCACGTTAGCACATGCTAACACATGCGCATACACGCACCCCACATCCTTGCACAGAAGAGCTTCGTGCTTTATTGTGGATGTAATAACTCATTATTTTTATTTCCTCTAGGTGTGAATTGATAGGGAAAATCAGGGAAACCAACTCATTTCTTTTCCAGTTGTGTTCTTAGAGAAGAGTCATGTTACTGAGAAAATAGCCTTCTGCTCAAGCCATTTTCTCTGCTGTTCCCCCAGAAGATCCCTGCAATGGTGGTAGGGGCTAGCCTGGACCACTTCTCTCTCTGCTCCCTAGCTCCTAGACCAATCAGGCCTCTTCTCTCTAGACTGCCTCTCGCTCTCCTGATCTGGGGAACTGTTTGCTTGATGGTGGAGAACCCTACAGAACACACTAGGTTGACCCCTCTCTGCCTTTGCGCCCAGCCCAACACACCCTTTGCCTTCGTAAATGGTTTGCAGAGAGCATTCTAAGTGGTCTCTGTGAGAAGGAAGGGGAAGAGGGTCACTGCACATCCACCAGGAACAGCGGTCCGCCCGAGGGCCATGCTGGGCCAGCAGAGTTCCCTCAGTGTCCCCTGGATGGGCACAGTCCCCAGGCAGGGTAATCTGGGGTGCGAGTTTCCCCACCTTGTGCTAAAATATTCATGTGGCTGGCACGAGGGCCAGACATGCGGCCTGTATCTGGGAGCTCTTCTGCCTTGAACGAGAATGTCCACACAAGGCGGGGGGTTGGGGGGTGGGCTCTGAGCTCAAGCCCTCACCAGCTAAGCACTCCCCTTTCCCTGGCTCCAGACGCATGTTCCAAATGCAAGGGTTTACACATAGACATATCTGTTCGCAGACAATTTGTCTGAGCCCTTATTATCCTGTAATTGGGTTAAATACTGCTGGGTAGGCAGCAGCATACCAAGGCCATTGCCGAATCCCTGCGAGGCCTCAGGCCCCTCCCTTCTTCCTCCTGCAGGCCTGTTGGATGAAAAAGGTAGAAACATAAATTAAGACAGGGAGAATATATTTCTTTCTTGGAATGAGCTATTTAAAGAACGAGCCAGATGTGCAAATAGACATTCTCCCTTGTTCTCTACGTTTTAAAAAGTGTGTATCTATGTGCATGTTCATGTGTATGTGTATGTGTGTGTGTGTGTGAGAGAGAGAGACAGAGACAGAGACAGAGAGACAGAGAGAGGGAGACAGAGACAGAGAGAAAAAATATACCACTATTTCTTTACAAATGTTTTAATATATTTTTAATTATATGTATGATCTGGTTGTAGTGGTACACACTTTTAGTCCCAGCACTCAGAAGGCAGAGGCAGGCAGATCTCTGATCTACGTAGCAAGTGCCAGGCCAGTTGGGACAACTGGGAGACCCTATCTTAAAAAGACCAAAATATTTTTTATGTATGTGTATATGTCTATGCACAGGAGTACAGGTGACTGAAGAGGCCAGGGAAGGGTATAGGATCCCCTGAATCTGGAATTACAGGTGGTTATGAGCCACCCAACTGGGTGCTGGGAACTGGAACAGAATTTATACTCTCTACAAGAGCAGCACACATTGCTAACCATTGAGCCGTCTCTCGTCCCCACTCTTCCTTTGAGGAGATCACTACACTTCTCAGTAAGACCCACTGGTTGGTATGCTTGCTGTCACCAAGTTTTGTCCAGTGCCGACCCCTTTCCAATGGCAGCAGAGTCTGGGTCACATGCAGGGCATTTCCCCGGGAGCAGTGGGGTCTTTCTTACAGCCCTGGCTTTGGTGGCTGGAATACAGACTCATGGTTCCCTGTCAGCATCAGGACGCTGGCTTCATCGTACCAAGTTCTCTCCAGAGAAAACATTGGTGCTGAGGACAGAACAGAATCCTCATGCTGTTAGACAAGCACACGCTCCTCGACTGTACTCCAGCCGCTCTACCTGTTTTGCCTTCATAAAACATATGTTGTTTTCCTGCCCTAAAAAAAGAAGCACACAGCCCTGGGCAGATTGTAATTTAAAGTGTAAACTGATAGAGAACACAAGGCGGATTCAGAAACGTGACGTGGGCTTGACATTTAGGTACCAGAGCCATAGGGCATCAATTACCACCCAAGACCTTGACAGTGTCAGGAGTTTTCACCTCGCAGAGAGATGCCCTTGACCTTCTAGGGTGTGGGAGGCTGAAACGGGACAGGACTACTCTGTCCCCAACCCTTCCTCTCTGCCTGCACTGCCCTGCACTTGCCTGGGTCTCTGCCAGCTTCTAACCCAGCCTCGCTTTTGACCACCCCCTTTCCTGACACTTTTAACCAGAAAAACCTTTTGAAAATGTAAATCCAATTATGTCTCTGTCTCTCTCCTGCTTAAAGTCTTAAGAGTTCCCTGTAGCTCAGGGAACAGGCATTGAGGACTTGGTTAGGATCCTCTCCCAACCTAGCCCCCACCTTTCCTGCCACTGTGCTACCCTCCCACATGCCCCAAGCCGTGCCCTGGCAGGTCATAACAACTGTGTTCTCCGTCCCCAGTCTCCTTGGCTCATTCCGACTCGTGCTGGGCTCCATCCAGCTGTGGGCTCCTCCTGGATGCTTTCCCAGACTACATTAGCTCCACCTGCACTGGGCGCCCCTGCTCGTGGAAGCCACTCCATAAATCCTTCCTGTTTGCCCACATTAACCTTGCAAGGCTGGGCTTACCTGTACCTGCTCCCCCAACCCTGTACCTAGCACCCAGCACACAAGTGGCAGGCGGTCAGCTTTCCATCAACATCAGTCCATCATCCCTTTTTCTGACTGTTGATGACATAGGCAGCATCCCCAACACTGACAATGGTGATTGTCATTACAACCCCAGGGGCCGTAGGGCTGAGTGAGGTATTTGTCTCTGCCATAAACAGGACCATTGGGCTTTAAGATGGTCCTTCTGTTTGTTCAGGGCTCCTTCTCACATCTCGCTGTTGGCCTTGTGTCTCAGATTAGGCATAGTTACTGAATGAAGCCTTCCCTGTCTTAAAAACCAAGTCTCAGGGTTCTGAGATTTTTTTTCCTTGCCAAGTAAGGGTCTTGCCCACTACCTTTGTCTCTGTGGCTTTGTCCTCAACAATTGGGGTGGCAGACATCCAGCTTTTGGAAAGTGAGCAGGTGGGGGTGCACTGTGTGTGGACTAAGTACTGCATGTACATGCAGGGAGGTAGACAGGTAGATGGCATGCTGAGTGCAGAAACAGAGTTTCTGGATCATTTCAAGGGCTGATTTGTTTTGCTTTCATCCTGGACTTGATACGAAGGTAAATGTCAATTGTCGTAGTGTCCAATTAAAACCACCAAAGGATGGGTGTTTTATTGAATCTAGGGGTTGACTAGCTATGGGAGGCCATGCAGGGAAGCCAAGTGCCATTAGGGTCCTGAGGTAGCCTCCTCTCGACACACCCTGCAGCACCAGCACCCAGGTAAAGGCAGTGGGTGCTCCTCTGAGAATTCCTAGAGATGCCCAGGATCCATGTTGAAGAAGCATGATTGGTCTGATCCCCAAGTTCTAGGAGAGGCAGCGCCCAGGGGGAAATGTGTGTGAGGGGAGAGATGCTGCACGAGCCGCTCCATGGGACCAGTTCAAAGTCAAGTCCTCCCTTAATCAATTGTAAGAGAAAGAAACAGGAATTAAACTTCTACTCCACAATTTCCCAACCCCAACACACTGGCTCTCTTAGCTTCAGGTCTAGAGGTTGGGAAGGCTATCTTGAGCATTATGGGATGTTTGACAGACTCCCCAGTCTTTATCAATTACCTCTAGCACCTCTACCCAGCCTGACAACCAAAAATGTCCCCAGACACTATCAAGTGTCCCCTCATGAGCCCAACTGTTCCTGGTTGAGAATCCCTGGAGCTGGGGATAGAGCTCTGTTACTAAAGTGTTTGCCTTGTGTGCTTGGAGCCCTGGGCTGGACACCAAGCATCGTCACATAAACCAGGTATGGTGGGATTCCAGCATGCTCACCGCAAGATGGGAAGTAGAGAACGGAGAGTCTCCAGGAAGCTCACTTTACACAGCACAGTGGCAGAAATAACAGAGACTCTGCCTTGAAGGAGATAACAGATCCCCCCAAAGAATCTGCCAATCTCAACACACGTGCCATGGCATTTGGGCACATGTGCCTGCCCGTCCCGCTCCTTCTTTCTCTCACATGTAGACCAAGCCCGCCTCGATCTCACAGAGATCCACCCACTTCTGCCTTCTGAGTGCTAGGATTAAAGGCAAGCACCACTACACCCGGCCCCCCAAAAAAACTTAAATGGTCTTGAGCCAGAGAAAATAACAGGTGATAGATGAGGTTCACTGCTCTTAGATGCTACTTTAATAGCTATTTGCAATATTTCACATAATATCTATTTTAAACATATTATTTATTATTTCTATTTTACGTGTATGAATGCATTGCCTGTATGTACATAAGTGCACTTGTGTGATGCAACGCCCATGGAGGCCAGAAGAATGTGTCAGATCCCCTGAAACTGGAGTTACACACAGTTTTTAGCTGCTGTGTGGGTGCTGAGAATTGAACCCGGGTTCTCTGCAAGAACAGTCAGTGCTCTTAACCACTGAACTATCTCTCCAACCCATAAAAAGTATTTTCAAACAAAAAAAAACAAAAGGAAAGAAATCGTAGGATTTTGAATCTGGTGACATTTTTCTCCAAAGTCACCTCCTCATCACAGAAACCCTGCGTTGGTGGCATTGGGCACTCTGCTAACCTGAAGCCGACCTAAGAAAAGTCCCAGGGAGCTAAGCTGACTCCGCTGATGCGCGGTGAGAATTTTCATTACACGTATTATCTGCAGGTCATCTGGCCCAGGCAGTCCTCTCTTGTAATATGTTCTGGCATAGCCAGGTAGGCGTACCACAAATGGCTTTGGCATGAAGGCATATGTGAATAAAGAGACTCTGGTGAGTGGGCAAAGTTCAAGGTCACCATAAATAAGTCATGGTCCTTGCCCAGAAGACTTGGCTGTCTACTGGAGACTAGAGACATTTAAACAACTAATTCAAGAATAATTCAGAATAAAGTTAAAGCTCAGAAGACTAAGCAATGTGACAGGGCATGGCTGATTTCCAGGGACAGAGGGGGCAGAGTCCCAGCTGAAGCCTTGGGGATTAATCTCAGGAACAGCGGCACAAATCCTTCTGACGTCCAGTCGCTTGCCTCGAGTCATTCAATTGTGAAGTCATAAGAAAAGTCTGCCCTGCCTTAACAGATCCCCTGGCGGACTTGGCTCCCTCCTGAGGGGACAAATCTGTTTACATTAAAAACGGGGGAAAAAAAAAAAACCTCTCCAACTACTGCAAGAAAACCAAAAATCAGAAAAAGCTGTCGATGGCTTAATATGCTCTTTAGTGGCTTCAGAAGGTCTGAGTCACGCCTCTCCCTGCTGTCCTCCCATGTCAAAATCTACCACCTCAAAGGGAAGCGGAAGATGGTCTTATGGAGACCATGCCCCAGACCGCCTCATGCACCAGGTGCCAACATGTTAGCTCATCGCCCTGGGCGGGAAGTCCTTTTAGGAAATTGATTTTCCTTGGATCAAGTCACTTCCTTCTCGGCACCTCAGTCTCTACAGTCTAAGATGAAGCAGTTGGATGAGCTCAAGCACAGTAAATCCCTGGCCTGCTTGCCACTCTGTGCCGCTCTGTGCCCGCGGCAGACTCTGCTAATTCATCTGAGCGCCCTTTCCCACAGTACCCCAGGATTCTAAGCACCTATAAACCATCCAAGGGAACTACTGCTCACCTTGAACTTGAACTCTGCCCTGGAACAGCCCAGATTTTAGTGCATGAAAACCTCTGGTTAAGGGGCTAGGGAGATGGCACCACCATGCAGGCATGAGGACCCAGTCTACATCTCCTGAAGCCCAGGTAAATGCAGGGTGGCCCTGCAAGCCTGGAAGGTGGGGACGGGATCCCCAGAGCAAGTGTCTAGCAAGATAAGCAGTACCAGCGAGCTCTGGGTTTGATTGAGAGACCCTGCCTCAATGGATAAGGTGGAAATGTGACTACAAATGAGTCCTAATACCAACCTCGGGCCTCTACGTGCATTCACATGCACAAGCATGCACACCCATACACGTGTGCCCATACATATGCGAAACACGCATATACACATCAATGCACATCACACACATGAAAAATGGATCAGGGAGAAGCTTTGATTAAGTATTCACCAATGGAGAAATGGCTCAGCAGTTAGGAGCACTGGCTGCTCTTGCAGAGGCCCAGATTCAGTTCCCAGCACCTGCATGGTGCCTAGCAACCATCTGCAACTCCAGTTCCATGGGATCTGATGCCCTCTTCTGGCTTCTGTGGGCATTGCACGCATGTCCTGCACTTACATACATGCAGACAATACTCTCAAACACAGAATAAAAGTAAATAATAATTGTAAAAACAATGCACCAGTGGGCCAATGAGAGGGCTCAGGGCAAAGGTGTTTGCATCCAAGCCTGATGACTCGAGTTCAAGCCCCAGAACTCACATGATGGAAGGAGAGAAGCAACTTCTGCTAGTCGTCCTCCGACCTCCAGCAGGCCATGGCACGTGTGTGCATCTACAAGAAAATAAGTAAATGTATTTTGTAAATGTGTTTTAAAAGAGTGCATTAGTGGGCTGGGGATATGGCTCAGTGCAAGCGTGAAGATCAAAGCTGAACCTCCAGGATCCATGTAAAGAAGCCAGACATGGTGGAACACACTTGGAATCTCAGCCCTGGGGAGCAGACAAGTGGATCCTTGGGGCTTGCTGCCCAGCCAGTCCAGCTGACTCAGCGAGCTCCAGGTTCAGTAAGAGAGTCTGTCTCAAAAAATAAGGTAGACAAAGACTTAGGAAGACATACAGTGTTGACCTGTGTCCTACATGCATGTGCCACACGCAAACACAGTCGCACAGAGACATTCAGAAAAGAAAAGAATGCATCAAGCTAATCTTGGTGGGTTAGTGGGGCCCAACTCTAATTCCAGAGTTGGGATACTAAGGCAAGGGAATACAGAGGGAGGAGGAAGAGGAAGAGGAAGAGGAAGAGGAGGAGGAGGAGGAGGAGGAGGAGGAGGAGGAGGGACAGGGAGGGACAGGGAGAGAGGGAGGGAAGAGGACCCAGGTTCAGTACACAGCGCCCACATGGCAGCTAACACCCATTCTTAACTCCAATTCCAGAGAATCCAATACCCTCTTCTGGTCTCCGCAGGCACATACATGCACACAAAACACTAATACACATAAAATAAAAATAAATAAAATCAAGGCTAGAAAGATGGCTCAGCGGTTAAGAGCACTGACTGTTCTTGCAGAGGACCCAGGTTCAGTTCCCAGCACCCACATGGTGGGTAACAGCTGTCAGTAACTCCAGTTCCAGGAAATCTGATGCCTTCTTCTGACCTCTGTGGCATTGAATGACATGAGCAAGCTGTGTACCTGCAGGCAGTACACACATACTCATAAATATAAATAATAAATAAATAATAAATAAATAAAATCTTTTTTTTTTTTTTTTGGTCTTTTTGAGACAGCGTCTCCCTGTAGCCCCAGCTGTCCTGGAACTCACTATGTAGACCAGGCTGGCCTTGAACTCACAAAGATCCGCCTGCCTCTGCCTCCCAAGTGCTAGGATTAAAGGCGTGCACCACCACGCCCGGCTTTTTTGAGACAGGGTCTCTGGCCTGGAACTTGTTTTGTAGACCAGGCTGGCATTGAACTCACAGAGATCTGCCTGCCTCTGCCTCTCAGGTGCTAAGATTAAAGGCGTACACCACCACGCCCAGCTATAAATAAAATATTTTTAAGAAAAAGAAGAGGAGGGGCTGGAGAGATGGCTCAGCAGTTAAGAGCACCCAGTGCTCTTGCAGAGGACCGGGGTTCGATCCCCAGCACCCACATGGAGGCTAAGAACCATCTTTAACTCCAGTTTCAGGGGAATCCAACACCCTCTTCTGACCTCCACGGCATTGCATGACATGGGTGCACAAACCTACATGAAGACAGTACACTCAAACACATAAAAAATAGAAGGAAGGAAGGAAGGAAGGAAGGAAGGAAAGAAAGAAAGAAAGAAAGAAAGAAAGAAAGAAAGAAAGAAAGAAAGAAGGAAAGAAAAAAAGAAAGAAAGAAAGGAGGAAGGAAGGAAGGAAGAAAGAAACAGAAGAGGAAGTGGAAGTGATGGGAGGAGGAGGAGGAGGACAAAGGGGGGAGGAATAAGAAAAAGGAGAAAATTCAAGCACAAAAATTATTTTTAAAAGTGATGGAGGCTGCCTGTGGTGGTCCACACTTTTGATCCCACACTTGGAGTTGGAGGGCAGCCAGGTCTACATAGTGAGTTCCAGGCCAGCTGGGGCTACAGGGAGACCCTGTCTCAAAATAAATAAATAAATAAATAAACAAAAATAAAAACAAGTGATGGAGATGTCACTGCTTCCAAACGTAATGGGAGGAGCCCAGACTACGGCAGAAGACAGGGACCACTCAACCTTTCGGCCCATATGCTTTCAGCGAGGAGACAGGAATTCTAGAGGTCAAGTCCAGTGCTACCCCAAGGCCCAGTGAGTGCAGGGAGAGCCAGACGCAGGTGTTGGGGAATGGGTTGGTGGGCAGACAGTGTAATTGTAACACACTTCCCAAGAAAAGCTCCGGGAGTGTAGCCTTGAAGACAGGGTGGGCAGGGCCGGCAACCAGAAGAGGCCCATAGGTGAAGCCGGCCCTGCCGGAGGCCCTGCGGCTGTTCCTGGAGCTTCGGCCCAGCCCAAAGCTTCTTTTCCACTCTGCGTCCCTTGCCTGGACTCCATTCCACACGCACTTGCCTCTATGCTGCAATATTCGTTTCTTATTCATTTCTTCTCAATATTCTTCTCAATATTCTTCTTCAATATTCATTTCTTCTCCCTGGGAGAAGAAATGAAGCCTGAGATCTCCATATTAAAGCGTCTTTCTTCTCCACAAATGTAAATACCCACAAGAAGCTTGCATGAGCCCTTTATTCCTGTCCCACACAGCCTGTGCTTAGCACAGAGGACGAACATGACAGGGCCAGGGTATCCCTGATCCCACATTAAGGCATCTGGGAGTCTGCATGCAGTGCCTGTGGTTCCCAAATCTTTTGTTTACAGCGTACAGACTTTCATTCTAGAACCAAGCCTGGGGCAGGCAGAATCTGCAGAGGAAAATGTCTGCTTCAGCTGGAAATGGATAAAGGAGGCTGGTGTCCCAGGAAAGGGGAATGTTTACCGTAAGTAAAGAGAGAGAACAACTGATCTGTAATTGAATGTAAAAGAGAAATAATTTGAGAATGTACCTTAGCCAAACTGCAAAGGGCCTTGTGAGTGTCAGTCTTAGGTCTAATCACAGCTCAGTGAGACAACTCGCTCAAAGTACATCCTTTCTTCCCATTGGCCAGTTTGGGGACACACATTGCAGTATAGTCCCTACACTTTGAGTCCTAGGAAAGCCTTGCTTTGTAACAAACACCTCTCTCAAATCTCAGACCACCAATCATACCATGAGTCAGACTCTGCCTCTTGTGTGCTTGTTGGACTTGTATATCCAGTTAAAATTAAAAAAAAAAATCAGACTCTGCCTCTTGTGTGCTTGTTGGACTTGTATATCCAGTTAAAATTAAAAAAAAAAAAAAAACATAATTTGGAAGCCAGAAACTGTTCCTCTCAAATACCTAGCAATAGCTGAACGGACGTTTAAATCGTTCTTTATAGTCACACAGTGGAATAATATACATCTGTGATAATGAACAAAGAATGTACATCAGTAGAAAAAACAGGTTAAAGTGATCAAGGATACACAGGTCAAGAGCTGGTTGTCTTTAGTGAACACTAGAAAGGAAGAGATGAAGGGGGCTTCTAGGTGCTGGCAATGTTGTAGGTTTTTAAATTTGGATAGAAATATTTGTGAAAATGTGTCTATCGGTCCAGTTAGGATATCTGTGTGCTCTATGCATATTATACATCAATAAAAATGATTTTAAAGTCAATTGCTTACAATTATCTGTTCCATTTGTGTAAAGGATATAGGATGGGTAAATCCATAGAGACCAAAGAAAGACTGCTAGTTGCCAGGGTTTGAGAGAAGAAAAGTAAAGATGGCTACCTGGTGACTACGGGGTTCCTAAATGGGATGAAAAAAAATGTCTTACAACTAGACAGAGGCAGTAGTCACACAACATTGAGTGTACTAAGTGGTCCTGAGTTGTTCACTTTTAAATGGTGAAATAATTTCTATATTATTAGTGGTTACTCTTCATGTGTTATTATTAATGTTTTTATTGTTCACTATTCTTTAAATTTATTTCTGTGTCTATGAGTGTTTTGTCTGAATGCATATATGTGCACCAGGTTCATGCAGTGCCCAGAGGGGCCAGAAGAAGGTGTCAGATTCCGTGGAACTGGAGTTACAGGCAGCGGTTAGCTGCCATATGGGTGCTGGGAACCAAACCCAGTTCCTCAGCAGTGCTCTTAACCAGCCCCTTAACTATTCTTTTACCCTTTTTTTGAGACAGGGTACCCCTGCAACCCCAGCTGACCTGGAACTCGATGTGTAGACCAAGCCGGCCTCAGTCTCACAGAGATCTGTCTGTTCTGCTTCCTGAGTGCCGGGATTAAAGACGTGAGCCACCATGGCCAGCCCCTTAATTAATTTACCAAATGTTAATAATAATTAACACCAGTACTTATTGATAGTTATAGTGATAATTTTATGCTGTCGGAATTTATAATTTTAATGCACAAAAAAATTACCTAGGAAGGTCTACCCTTCTAGAGCTAGCTCTATACTGTGAGCCCTGCAGGTCCACAGCCTTCTCTTCGGTCTCCTGCTGTGGTTGCAGAGAGCTGAAGGTGAGGGATGTGGTCCAGAGCCCCACAACACAAGGCATTCCAGGGTGTTGTACAGTGAGCCATTATAGTGAACGGGGCTCACAAGGCTCTTAACACCTCCCAGGGTCCTTGAGTGATGGAGCTAGGCTTGTGGAGGTTCAAGCTCCACCCCACTGTGGTGTCCCTGTCACTCAGGAGCAAAAAGACCTTGATCTCTAGCCTCCCTGAGCCTAGTAGGATCTGGAATGTTCCCTGCAGCCCTGAGTGGAGGCTCACAGAGCAGCCTGTGAGCCCGGATGGCAGGCGATGGGCCCTCACACTATTTATCCCTTTCTTAGCAATAATGTTTAGGTTCAGGAAAGAGTTCCAAGATATATATAATTCCTCGTGCTGAGTAAGAGCTACAGGCCCGACTCCTGCTGGAGCCTCCGCTCTCTCCAGGAATGTTATTACACCAGCACTGGCCGCGTGCTGGACACGGGAGTCTCTCAATGTCCTCATTATATGCACTGTATTTTTCAGGTCATGTAATTCAGCTGTAAAAATTTGCCCCTGGCTGCACCTGGCACAGGAGTCGTACAGAGGGGTGTGTTTATTTTTTTTAAAGGTGCTGTTAAAAATAAATTTAATAAAGAGAGGAAAAAAGCTTGAGACCAAAACTGTTTTAATTTGAACTATGGAGGAAAGGCAGGAACAGAAGGGCTCAAGTTCTGGTACATTAGTTATGCAGTGTCTGTGTACGCACACGTGTGTTTGTGTGTGTGCGCGCACGCGCGCGCCACACTTGCGAGTGTGAGTTGTACACATTATGGAGGCAAAGGCTCTTGTGTAACTTAAAATCAGTTTTGTTTATTAAACTGAGATTTTCCAGACTGTTCAGCTATGTTGGAGCTTGGTTTACACTGTGCAGTACCCCACTTTAAACATGCACGCACAGGTACATGCGTGGAAAGCAACTGAGCATCTTCGATCAGTAGTAGCACAGGCAGTAATTAACTTTCAATGAACATTTTTGTGTTTCTTTCCTCTTCCTTCCTTTAGCTGAGTAATTAATGAGCCTTTGAATGAAACTGGCCTCTGTCCAGGAGGCTAGAAGGTTGGGGCTCTGGAATCCAGGATGTGGAAACAGAGAGGCAGGAGAGGCTGGGGCTCAGGGCTCAGGGCGCAGGGCTCAGGGCTTGGGCAGCAGGTGATTTCTTTCCCTAGGCAGTCCTGTGTGGGAGATGAGGTGTGAACCCTGCATGGGAGATGAGGTGTGTCCGTGGCTGTTCTGAGAATCTGAAGCCAACCCCTCTGAAGCTAACCCCAGCTAGCTACGTCCCACTTGTGGCTGGGTGAACCCACCTGGGGAATGCCGGGTGAACTACGTTGCCCTCTGGAAGATTCGACTCATTGAATCAAAAATCCAGGCTCAACAGACCCCATATGGAGGGACTCCTAGGCAGAAGGCCTGGCCCCTAGCACCGGTCTTTACCTTCTCTACTGGGAACAGAGGAGGGTCCTCCATGACACCAAAGGCCAGTGTCTAACAAAAGGGAGCTACTGAGCTGGAGGAGCCCACCCCACCCTTCCACCTTCTGTGGGCCCCGGAAGCAGGCTCCTGGTCACCCGGTCACATTGAGACCAGCACCTTCAGGTTGTCTCCCACCCTAGCGGTGCCTGGCAGACAGCAGCGAAGTCACCCCTTGCGTGCTAGTGGCCTGGGTGCCCCACCATAGTCACAAGCCTGGGCTGCGGTTCATGCTCAGAAACCAGGCCCCATGAGACTCAGCCTTCGGCCTGACTCGGGCGCCACCTGCTGTCCACCGAGGTCACTGCCTCCGGTAGATTCTGGCCCAGTGGGGTTTGCTTGGGCTGTTCATTCCAACTGTTATTTTAGATGGGGGCTGGAGAGATGGCCTAGCGGTTAAGAGCGCCGACCGCTCTTGCAGAGGACCCGGGTTCGATCCCCAGCACCCACATGGCGGCCAAAAACCGTCTGAAACTCCAATTCCAGGAGAACTCCAGTTCCAGGGGAATCCGAGACCCTCTTCTGACATCCGCGGCATTGCACGACACGCGTGCACAGACCTGCATGCAGACAGTACATTCATACACATACAGAAATAAATAAAAAAAAATTTTAGACCAAGAGAGTCTGTGCAGAAAAAGGCGGAATCTTTCTTTCTTACAGCTCTGAGCAGGCAGGAGGCCACCTAGGCGCTCTCTCACGTTCATGACAAGAGTCATGATGTGTTCCAAGAGGAGCTCCAAGAGTCCTCAGTCAGTGTTGCAGGGCTTTGCTTGAAGCATGGAAGGGGAAGGAGGGAAGGAGGGAGGGAGGGAGGGGAGGAGGGAAGGAGATAACAGATAACAAGACAGAGGGATGAAAGATAGTAGATGACAGATGGATGAATCAAAGCAAGGATGACAGAGAGTGGATAATAAGTGATGGATTGAAGGATGGATGAGAGATGACAGGTGACATGATGGATAGGTGATAGAGTAGATAATAAATGATGATGGATGGGTGAGAGATGACAGATGATATGGATGGATGGGGTAGATGAATGGATGACAGATGACATAGAACAGATGATGAATACCCTCAACTGACGAGTGGATAGAGAAAATGTGGTACATCTACACAATGGAGTTCTATGCAGCGGTAAAGAAAGATGACATCATGAACTTTGCAGGTAAATGGACTGATATAGAAGATATTATGTTAAGCGAAGTAACAGTCCCAGAAAAACAAACGATGAATGGTATCCCTCATCTGTGGATGCTAGTGCCAATTACCTAGTAATAAGTATTTCTTGTGCAGGGCTCCTTGAGCTTTGGTCCAAGTAGTTGAGAGTGGCCCATATTGGAAAGAACAACAATGACAACAACAACAAAACAGAAAAGACTGTGTCAAAGAGCTGACTGAAACAGTGAAATTCTGCTCGAAACAGTCAGCTTCTATATGGAGAATTTTGAGAAAGACTAAGAAAAAGATGAAAAACATTTTTGGCAGAATGCATGAGCTTTGGTGGGGTGGGGGCTAGGGAGGAGGACACAGGTCTAGATTTGATTTGTAACATAATCTTGTACAAATATATATATATATATATAACAATAAAAAATAAAAAACATATGATGAATAAATGAATGGATGGATAGATGACAGATAACAGATGATGGAGGGATGAATGGATGGATGGATGCATGGATGGATGGATGCATGGATAGATCATGCATGCATGGATGCATGGATGGATGATGGATGAATGCATGCAAGAATGGATGGATGCATGCATGCATGGGTGGATGGATGCATGGATGGATGCGTGGATGCATGCATGGATGCATGGATGCATGGACGACAGGGAGTAGGTAATAAATGATGGGTGGGTGAATGGATGAATAAATAGAAGGTTCAAACATCAGGGACTAGTCAAGAGTCAGCTGGGTTTTTGCCTTAGCCATTTACTAGCTGTGTAATCATGGGCAAGTTACTTTTATCTCTCTGATCCCCAGTTTCTTTCATTGTTAAATAGGACTATAATAATACTCACCCTAGAGATTTCAAAGGAGATGAGCCCTGCCAAGTTCCTGACCACTGAAGTCATTTGATAAATGTTACCTCCTTCTTAACAGATGTAAGGAGACAGATAATAACAATACAGGTAATCATTAAAACTGACACACATGTTTATAACGTGTTTTTCTTGACGTGCATAGAGATAGGGAGGGACTTTTGCCTCTCACCACTTGGTGTTTGCATGGCTTGGGTCTGGACTCAGAGTGACCCTGACCCTTGACCTTTATCAAAGAGTCCAGCAGCACATTAACGTTCTCAACCTTGTGCCAAACTGGCTAAGAAGCCAGGAAGCCCACAGTGTGCATCTCCAGCTATGAGGCAACCACTATGGTAGAGGCTCTGCCCGTCATGACCCTCAGGTAGATGGCCTCATGAACTCTGCCTGTACCACACACCCCAGGTCAGCATAATTGTCCCTGCAGCTTGGTGAAGGGACAGGGTCGATGTGTCTCAGGTCATACATCTAAGTGGCAGAGGGGATCATGCGGCTCCAGACTCTGCCTCTTTTAACATCTCTTCTGAGTTGACGATCCCTCAGGGTGTTCTTATGGCCTGTCCCTGAACCAACCAGAATCAGCTTTCCACGCCAGCCCCAGCCCCCAGCATAAGTCAAGTCTGAATTCGTGCCCATGGGTCACTGGTTGGGTTCCCAGCTGTCTTCCAGGTAGCTCCTGGCGTGTGGCTATATTAAGAATGTGAACTGTAACATTAACACTTTTTTTTAAAAAAGCCTGAAAAGAAAGAAATACCCTGAAGAAACTAACATTGGGTCCAGCCAAGGGTCATAAATCAATGTCAGTAGATTTATAAACAGTTCATAAATGTAAGTGCTTTTCACAGGGCTGTTTGTTATTGTGTCCGCTGAGGAGGGGGTGGGGACCCAGGGAAGCTCTGTGGCCACTCTGTCCTCCACTCAGAAACCCTTCAGATGGCTCTGGCCATAGAGGGCACAAAAGACCAGCCAAGCTGTTCGTTCCATGCTGAAATCCCAGTGACAAGCACAAGCCAGAGCCTCACTCGAGGATGAGAGAGCCGGCCCGGGTATCAGGTGAGCTGAGCCACGACCTTGAACTGGGGTTTTAAAGACACTGTGAGGGAAACAAAAACAAAACAAAACACTATGGCTTTTTCTCCAAGTCCCCTTGCTTCTTTTTCTAAGTGTTCTATTCTTCGTCACTCTGGTGGGTGATAGGCTGAGCAGCAAAACAGTGCTATAAAGCAAAGAAAATAATTCTTCAAACATGCTTAGATGCCACCTACCTCCACTGAGCCACTTCAAGGACCCCCAGCACAGTGACACTCACTCTGAAACTAAGGACAGCGACAAGGCCGAGAACCTGGGCTCCCTAACAACAGATGAGGAGGCTGGCTCCCGCTGCAGCCCTCTGACATCAGTTCCATGCACAGCAGCAGAGCTTGGGCCCTGGAAGTTCATGGAGCGGGTCCCAAAAAGAGCTTCTCTGCCCCTCCGTTGAGAGCAGAACATGCGCACTCCTTCTGCCCCTCAGCTTTCTTTCCCTCTCTCCCCAGTTACCCCTGAATCCACACACATCGTGCTTCAAGCAAGAGAACCTATGCACAAACAGAGCTTGAGGCGGGGACCAGTGCGGAACTTCCTCTCTGTTCTCCCCAGCGGCTCCAAGTCCTGCAGTTTCAGCTCTGGCCCAACCCAGGAATTTTGAGCTGTGTCTACCTCGATACGTAGCCAACTGGCTCACTGGTAAAGGCCAAGTGTGTGTGCGTGTGGGGGGGTGTCGACCCCTACCCTCAGCCACCCACTTTACAATTGCATTTTACAAAGTCAAGACCAATGGATTCTCCCAGAATAAAGAAATGAGCCACACAGATCCAGTGCCTTCTTTTTTTTTTTTTAATTTTATTTATTTCTGTATGTGTATGAATGTACTGTCTGCATGCAAGTCTGTGCACCCGTGTCATGCAATGCCGCGGAGGTCAGAAGAGGGTCTCGGATTCCCTGGGAACTGGAGTTCTCCTGGAATTGGAGTTTCAGACGGTTCTCAGCTGCCATGTGGGTGCTGGGGATCGAACCCGGGTCCTCTGTAAGAGCGGTCGGTGCTCTTAACTGCTAGGCCATCTCTCCAGCCCAGATCCAGTGCCTTCTAGAAGCTTCTCTCACCTCAATTCTGGGATACATTTCTAACTATTCTAAGAATGTTACAATTCTGCAAACCACACCATTCTTCTTTGAGTGAGATTTTTAAAATTCATTTGCTCATTGTGATGGCTCAACTTCATCATCGACGACAACTAGATTTAGAATCGATGACTAGATTTAGAATCTCCTAGGAGACACACTTCTGGATGTACCTGTAAGTGTGTTTCCAAAGTCCTTTAACAGAGGAAGGAAGACCCACACTGAATGTGACTGGCACTGTACCATGGGCAAGTTCCCACTGGACACAAAGAAGAAAGTAAGCTGAACCTGGCCTTCATCTCTCTCTTCTTCCTGGCTTTGGGCTCAGTGTGACCGGCCACCTCATATTCCTGCCACCATGACTTCTCTGCCCCGATGGACCAGACCTCTCAAACCAAAATAAACCCTTCCTTCCCCTCTGTGCTTCCGTCAGATATTCTGTCACAGCAATGAGAAAAGCAACTAACATACACTTTTATATAAAAGTTGCTCTATTTTTCAGGAATCTTGTCTCCCCCTCCCCAGGGAGACCCTGATCACTACACCTTCTCCAGGAAACTTCCGGGTTTGATATAGCCACCTCACATAGGCAGAACTACCCATGAAAAAAATTCCTTAACCAACTGTGCCTTTCTAAGCCTGCACTAAACAGGGATTTCATTTATTTGAAAACCAGGTATTAAATATGTCAGGTATAGGAAGTTAAATGTAATGGGCCCAGTTGCACACACAGTTCCATATGCGTAAATCCCACTGATGGAGAACAGAGCGTGGCTGGAGCAGCAAAAATGAGGTCTCCAGTCTGTGGGAGGAAATTACACCCTTGATGGATCTTAGCTGACATTCTAATAGACATCCAGTCAAGACTGTTAAAACTGGAGGGGTCCAAAGTTCCCGGGGTTGGGTTTTCCGTTTTGAAGCCATAGTGGTTTTCATATTTTCTGCCTTGTTCCCTGGAGATTTTGTTTGTTTGTTGTCTCCTGGCTCCTGGTAAACATTTGTCATTTCTCTTTAGGGCTTTTGCTTCACTCTGGCTCTATTTGAGCTGAGTTTTCTGAGGTCACAGGATACCTGGTAAAAGTGTAAGTTAAGCTAAATTAAGCCACAAGCCTAAATTAAAGAAAGAGCCTGAAGCCCCTAGGCATTTCAATTCTTTTTTTCTAAGACTTAATTTTTTTGGGGGGGCAGGGTTCTTTTGAGACAGAATCTCCCTTTAGCCCCAGCTGGCATGGAACTCACTATGTAGACCAGGCTGGCATTGAACTCACAGAGATCTCTGCCTGCCTTTGTCTCCCAAGTGCTGGGATTAAAGGCGTGTTCCACAACACCTGGCTCTAAGACTTAATTTTATTTTCACCTATTGTGTGTGTTGGAGAGAGAGAGAGAGAGAGAGAGAGAGAGAGAGAGAGAGAATATGATCCTGGACCAGCAGCAACAGCATTACCTAGAAATGTGAAAGTGTGAGTCTCCAGCCCCAGTCCAGAGCTGCCGGATCCAAACCTTCCTTTTAACACTATTCCTGGATTCATAGACACAGGATAGTTGTAAGAGGCCCCAGATTAGAGAACAGACATTGGACGTGACTCCTTCCATAACATGAATTTACTGCCACACACTATGATTAGAACTGCAAGGATCTGATTTAGATGTTCATGGGAACCATGGATAATATAACAAGCTCTCTCTTCTCTGGGTGGAATTAGAATCTTCAAGGTCGAAAGGCAGAACTTATCCAAAAGACCATGATTCAGTTGTCACCTGGAGGAAGCAGGACCTTTATATTTGCTTAGAGTTCCCCAGATGATTCTTCTGAGGAGACCGGAGTAAAATGTTGTATTATTGAATGACTAGACTTCCTTAGGAACCAGAGAGCGTAGTTTTCTGATGTCTTTGTCCCACATAACAGAAGACAGAAACGGATCCCATCATTGCCTTCCAGAGGGCCACAAGCCGGTAGAGGACATGTGAGGTGCTATTGCTGGTGAAGTAAGCCACGTGACAAGGGCCACAGAGTGTGCTTTTTTAAGAACTTACTTATTGCTGGGTGTGGTGGCGCACGCCTTTAATCCTAACACTTGGGAAGCAGAGGTAGGTGGATCTTTGTGACTTCAAGGCCAGCCTGGTCTACATAGCGAGTTCCAGGACAACCAGAGCTACAGGGAGATCCTGTCTCAAAAAGACCAGAAAAAAAAATTTATTTGTTATATTTTATGTATGACTGTTTTGCCTGTATGAATGTCATGTCACACAATGCCCACAGAGGCCAGAAGAGGGCGTTGGGTCCTCTGGAACTGGAGTTCAGATGGTTGTTAGCCACCATGTGGGTGCTGAGAACCCAACCCAGGTTCTTTTCAAGAGCAGTCAGGGCTCTTAACCACTGAGCCATCTCTCCAGTCCCCAGAGTGGAGAGTGAACTTGTGAACACTTGCGACAGTTCTAATTGTCAATTCACATAACCTAGAATCACCTCGGAAGAGAATCTCAATGAGGGATTTTCTAGATCAGGTTAGTCTGTGACCATGTCTGGGGAAGATTTTCTTGTTTACAAGTTAATTGATGTGGGGAAGCCTAGCCCACCACGGTGACACCCTTCCCTGGGCAGGAGGCCCTGGTCTGTGTAATAGTAGAGAAAGCTCCCTGAGTACCAAGCATGCATCCATTTATTTCTGTCTGTTCTGGACACTGAGTGTGATGTGACTGATTTAAGTTCTCTCAGCTTGACTTCCCTGCCATGACGAACTAGAAACTGGAATTATGAGCAAAACAAACCTTCTCTGCCTTAAGTTGCCTTTTGTCAAGGTCACAGCAACAGAAATGAACACTGCCTAACAGGAAGTGACTGATACAGGGCCGAAGACAGCTACAAAGAGCTGGGAAAAAAGATCGTGTGCTGTGTCAAAGCCGGAAGGACCCCAGGAGTCGTCTATTCTTGCCATAGAATACCATACGTCAAGGTTTTTAGCCTCAGTGCTACTGACGTTCATAGTCATAGAATCTCCTGTCATGGGGCCACCCTGCACATGGTAGGATGTATAATCAGCTTCCCTGAGGGATACGTTCCATTCTCTTCCAAGCAGTTCCAACCAGATGTGTGTGTATGTGTGTGTGTGTGTGTGTGTATACGTGTGTGTGTCTGTCTGTCTGTCTGTCTGTCTGTTTATTGTAGATACTGGTACCTGGACTTCTTAGTTCAGTCACTTACTCCCCACCCTGACCACCATCTTTAATGTCCACATGCCTCAGTTTCTCCATATGTAAAGAGTCTAGCAGTGTCTATCTCAATGGGTTGTCATGAAGATAAAGTTGGTCACTCAGTATACAAGTTACTCTCCTCTTGCTGTGACCACAATTCTGGCAGAAGCAGCTTAAGAAAGGGAAGATGTGCTTTGTCTCAGGATTTTAGAGAGTTTTCAGTCCATGATGGCAGGGAAGGCAGGGCAGAGCCACTCCTGGTGTTAAAAGCATGGGAGGCTCTTCACATCCTGGAGGACCAGGAAGCAGAGGCCAGGGGTCAAGACAGTATGTGGACAGGGAATCTATATCCCTAAAGACTCACCCTCAGTGAGCAACTTCCTCCAACTATGCCTCACCTCCCATAAGGCTCTACAACCTCCCAAAATAGCACAACCCTAGGGAACAGGCATTCAAAACACTAGCCTGTGGGGAACATTTCAGACTCAAACTATAATGTTTAATATTGGTGAAGCACTTCCTGCCAAGCATGGCGCATGGTGCACCGTTCTCAGGGTTGGCTCCTAATGACCACTGGCTCTGAAAATGTGAGTGGGAGGTAAGGTTCCACGGAAAGCAGGAGAGTTCAGGGTTTGTTCTGTACATTCTTTGAATCTTATAAAATGAAATTGTATTTTTATGCATCAGTTGTGCAATGAAACACATTCAAAAATGAAAGATGGGCTAGGAAGATTGTCCCTATGGGTAGAAACAGGTGAGGACTGGAGCCCTGGATCCCTAGCAAATGTCAAGCGGCAAGATGGCCCATCTATAATCCCACCAAGTTCAGGAGGCAGCAGTCGGATAGGAGATTCCATGAACAAGCTTGTTAGCTAGACTAACCAAAGTGGTGAATTCCACGATCAACTGAGAGACCCCAAGTGGCCAGACACAGTGGAAAGTGATAGAGGAAGACACCTGACATCAGTCTCTGGGCTCCACACGCACGTGCAGACATGTGCATGCACACCCAAACGCGTGTGCTCACATGCATATGAGCATGCATACACACATCCACACTACATGCACATATGCATAAAGGAGGAAAGAAAAAAGAGAGAGAAAGAAAGAAAGAAAGAAAGAAAGAAAGAAAGAAAGAAAGAAAGAAAGAAAGAAAGAAAGAAAGAAAGAGAAAGAGAGAAAAAAGAGGCTGAAAGATGGCTCAGTAATTAAGAAAGAGGATTACAATGTGAGTTCCAGGACAGCTGGGGCTACAGGGAGACCCTGTCTCGAAAAGACCAAAAAAAAAAGAGGACTGGGGTTTGATTCCCAGCACACACGGCAGCTAACAACCATCTGTAACTCCAGTTCCAGGAGAACAGATGCCTCTTCTGTCTTCCCCAAGTACTTTACATGGGTGCTCTTACATACATGCAAGAAATATACACATAAAATAAAAGAAAATAAAAAAAATAAAAGGAAGGAAGAGAGGCAAGAAAAAAGGGGGGAGGGAAGGAGGGAAGAAGACACGTTCGTGTCAGCCTGCTTCATCTTTGTAAGCATGCTTTGTTCTGGAATGAGTATGGAACTCTCCAGGGACAGTTAAGTCCTACTGCATTCCTGTCTCCTCTCAGCCAGCTCGGTTCCTCTAATGCTATCATCTTACATTTCTGTGGGGTGATTGTCAAAATGAAAAACAACACTTGTACATCACTATTAACTAAACTCCAGACTTCATCTGGACCCCACCAGATTTTTTCCTAATGTCTTTTTCCTACTCCAGAGTCCCATGCAGAATATCACATTACAGTTAGTCATAGGGTCTCCCTCGGCTGTGACAGCTTCTCAGTCCTTCCCTGTTTTTATGACCTTGACACTTTGGAAGCCTCCCAGCCAGGTATTTTTGCAAAACTGTTCCTCAATTGGATGTGATGTTTTCTCATGATTAGACTGGGGTTATAGGTTCGGGGCAAACCACAAACAGAAGTACCTTTCTTCCTGGCGTCATACCAGGGGGCCGCTGCTATCAGCATGACTTATCACCGGTGACATCACCCTGGCCAAGGGCTGGCCAGGTTTCTCCACTGCAACGTGACCCCTCTCCTTTGGAAGCAAGTCCAGGCTCCACGGACGGAGAAGCACAGCTTCTCCTCCAGGAGGGAGTATCTATGTGATTAGAAGAAGTTCGCTGCACTTTTGTCTCTTTCTTCTTCCTCTGTTATTCATTCGTTCAGCCTTTTATTTCTGTCATGATGGGCTCAAGGATAGTTCAGACTCGGCATTAGGATCAGATGTAGAGTTCTTCATTACTCAAACAACTCTTTTAATTTCGATTTTTATTAGTGAAAAGATCCTGCATTTGAGGGTTGGGAGGCTGATTTGTGGAACAGGGAAATGGGTGTTTGGGTTTGGATTGGTCTCAGAGGAAGACCATGACATAGGGGGACATAAAGCAGAAAGAACAGGGACTGTGTAGATTGTGGGAAAGGTACAGAGAATAGAAATTTGTGCATGAAGGTCCCAGACACAAAGGGAAAAGTGGAACCTAGGTGGAAGATCAATTATAATGTGAGTCGTAGAAACAGAACTGACAAATGAGAGAGAGCTAGAAAGAGAGAGAGAGCGTAAAGCTCATATGAGTAAGAAGACTGCTAAGTCCCAGGTCTGAAGTCAACACCTGGAAACCCAGGAAACTCCATTGTGTAAGTTCTAATCTCTATTAGTTACTTCTGCGTTGGTGTGACTACAATACACCATAAAGGACAAAATATTTATTTTGGTTCACAGTTCAAAGCCATTCAGAGATGTGGCAAGGCAGCTCCATTTATGGCCATGGGAGTATGTGCCAAAGTTGTTCACATCAAGGTAGGACAGTAAACAGAACAAGACTGGACCCACGAGCAGGCATGACCTTCGAAGGCCTGCCCCTGCCGACCAACTTCTGTCAGCCAGACCTCCACCTCCTGAAGGCAACAGGCTCTCCAGCAGTTAGAGGACAAAACACGAGCCTGGGCTGTGGAGATAACTCAGTAAAGTGCTTGCCTTACAAGTATGAGGACCTGAATTTGATCCCTAGGCTCACGTAAGAAAAGCTGCCTCTCCAGCTTTTTAACCCTCCAATATGGACTGAAGAGTCATGTCTCTCCAAGAATCCTCCAAACCTTCAATGCCAGATGGGGACTACTGAGCTACCCAGCTTGTGCACTGAGCAGCTACTGGGATTTCAGCCTCATCAGATAGACTGTCACTGTTGGACTACCCAGGCTGTATCACGGAGGCCAGTGCAGGGGGATCGAGACAGGACGTGTGCTTAATAGACTTCATTTGGGGGACCATGGGAGGGAAAGACCCCAGTGTGGAGCACAAGGGCAGGAATGATGGTTGTTTGGGCTTGCCAAGGAGGAACCTTCAAGCACTTCCTTAAGGAGAACATGACATCTTTTAGAAAAAAAAAATAAATCCTCCAATTCAGGTGATATGGGTAAGTATGTATGTATGTGTGTGTGTATATATATATATATATATATATGTATGTATGTGTGTGTGTATATATATATATATGTATGTATGTATGTATGTATATAGAAGCAATACAAATTAGAGAGAACAACAAAAGAACAGGGATGAAGAAACTGGAGAGACTCAGAAAGACATGTAAGACATGTATGGCAGAGTGCAGGGACTCAGGTGTGGTGGGGGGTATGGAAAGGGAAGTTACTGACTCTAATCTCAATTGTGAAATGATGTATGATTTATGTAAAAAGTTTAATAACAATAAAAAATAAATAATAACAAAAGAAAAGGTGTGTCTCATACCATACACGTCTAAGCCCAGCACTGGGTAGTTGGAAACAGGTAGATCCTGAGGTTCTCTGGTCAGCCTGTCTAGCCTACTTGATGAGCTCCAGGACAATGAGAGACCCTGTCTCTCAAAACAAGGTGGACAGCATCTGTGAGATGACAGCTAAGGATGTGCTCCGCTCTCCATACACACAGGTGTGCACACTCACATGCATACACACACACACACACACACACACACACAAACACACAGCCTATGAGGGCCATTTCAGATTCAAATCATAAGAGTCAGAAGCCAGTTGACTTGAGAAAGTAGAGGAGTTAGAGTTTCAGTTCAAGTCCACAGGTCAAGAAAGCCTGCAGTCTCAGCTGGGTGCAGGCAGGAGAAGCTTCCTCTTTCAGCCTTCTTATTCTGCTCAGGCCATCAGTGATGGAATGAGATCCACCATTGCCAGAGAGGGCAATGTCCTTTATTCATCCTACCAAGGTCAATAGTAGTCTCATCTAGAAACACTGTCACAGACACACAGAATAAAGTTTCTTCAAATATCTAGGCAAGTATATTCTTGTAGCCCGGAATATGTAAAATTACACTACCATATATGGAATCCGCAGCCCCTTCAGCTGTGACTTGGAATCAGGGGCCCTCGGGAGGTCACTGTCCATGTGGGAAGCGGGGGAACCTCAAGAGGAAAGATAAGACCAAGGAGACATAGATGTGTAATATCAAGTCACTTCTAATCTGTAAAGTCCTGGGGAAATCAAGGTCATGATGTGGTTGAGAACATGACCCAGGGCTTTCTCAAGGACCAGAACAGAACATTTAGACTTTGTGTTATTTGGGAATAGCACGGCAAAATCCCGTGTTTGAGGTGAGGGGTAAACGTGATGTGGCCAATGAAAGGGGGCCAGCCTTGCTTCCTTGAGTCAGTCTGGTACCAACTATCTGTTTCAAAATCGACTCTTACCATCTTCCCTTGGGGGTGTGGAAGGCCATCTTTATCTCTTCTTGGTTTCACACTGCCTTTGACCTTTTTCTTCCTCCCTCAGGAATCAGCCCTTTCCTTCCTTTGATGTCCTTCCTAGGACGAGTCTTGGTTTTGTCTGCTTACTCTGACTCTCACTGAAGCAGAAGGGAAGGGCTGGGAAGCTGAGGCTGATGGGCATTAGATTCTATGTGCAGACTGCTTCTGAAAGAGCCAGGCCTTTTTGCAGGGCAACTCCTGGAGGCAGAAGGATCTGGGCTCTTCTCTCTGAGTGGCAGAACCATGTCACCCCATTTCTAGGGCTCTTTGGATGTGTTCTTCAGGAAGAAAAGGGCAGTGGGTACAGGAGGAACATGTGTCCCTTCACAAGCACTTGTTAAGAATCATTACCTTCTACTGGAAGAATGAAAGGCTCTCTATTGGGTCTACTAACTGAAAGTAAGAAATGACAGCTTAGTAAAATCTTGGATTGAGGGCAGTGTGCCTATGGCAGGTCTGTCTATAGGGTAACAGGAGTAAAATAGTTGTCATTTTTCATTGAAATTGTTCAGAGAAACTTCTAGCAGCAGGGGATAAGTGTTCAATGTCACTAACAATTAAGGAAGTGCAAATTAAAACCACTTTAAGATTTCATCTTTCTCTAGTAAGTCTGGCTATGATCAAGAAAACAAAGGATACCAAATGCTGGAGAGGTTATAGGGAAAGAGGAACACTCATCCACTGCTGGTGGGAATGTAAACTCGTACAACCCCTGTGGAAAGCAGTGTGGAGAAATCTCAAAAGACTCAAAATGAGCCTACCACGTGACTCAGTCATACCATTCCTGGGTATATATCCACAAGACTCATCCTATCACAGAGATATATGCACATCTATGTTTATTGCAGCTCTCTTCACAATAGAAAAGAGCTAGAAGCAACCCAAGTGTCCCTCAACTGATGAGTGGATAGAGAAAATGTGGTACATCTACACAATGGACCTCTATGCAGTGGTAAAGAAAGATGACATCATGAATTTTGCAGGTAAATGGATGGAACTAGAAGCTTTATGCTAAGTAAAGTAACACAGTCCCAGAAAAACAAACAATGTATGGTGTCCCTCAATTGTGGATCCCAGCACCAAATCTCTATTTATAAGGCAAATTAAATAATTCTTTTTTTCTTTCTTTTTTAGTAAATATAATACCTGATGTTACTCATCAACTTGCTATGTAATGTAGGAATGTAAAGTAATATTATTTTTTTACTTGCATACAATTTTACTGACAAAATGTGAATCCCTAAACATGTTTTGGAATTATCCTATAGTTTATATTCAGACATCATAAGTTTGGTACATGTGTGGCATGTATATATGCATATTTTGGAGAGATACAAATTGGAAGGAACAACAACAACAACAAAAAAGACTATGGAACAACAACAACAACAAAAAAGACTGGGTCAGGGCTGGAGAGATGGCCTAGCGGTTAAGAGCGCCGACCGCTCTTACAGAGGACCCGGGTTCGATCCCCAGCACCCACATGGCGGCTGAGAACCGTCTGTAACTCCAATTCCAGGAGAACTCCAGTTCCAGGGGAATCCGACGCCCTCTTCTGACCTCCGCGGCATTGCATGACACGGGTGCACAGATTTGCATGCAGACAGTACATTCATACACATACAGAAATAAAATTTAA
>VZQC01002789.1:1441984-1481587 GCA_009823505.1 Rhizomys pruinosus
AGTTTAAATTGGATTGGAAAAGTGATGTATAAAAAGTGTAATAAAAATAAAAAATATATTAACAATGACAACAACAAAGTAAATGTTGAGCTGGGAAGTAGCTCAGTGGTAAAGTCCATGATTACTGAGCTGGGCGTGGTGGCGCATGCCTTTAATCCTAGCACTTGGGAGGCAAAGGCAGGTAGATCTTTGTGAGTTCAAGGCCAGCCTGGTCTACAGAAGTGAGTCCAGGACAGCTGGGGCTACAGGGAGACCCTGTCTCAAAAAGACCCCCCAAAAAAATCCATGATTACTGAATGAAACCCCAGCACTAAAATGAATGAAAAAAAAAAAAACTAGCTTGTCATGACACTGTGTCTAACCACAGTACTTATTTTATAGGAGTGTTTTTTAGTTTCTTATATCAAGGCTGCTTGAACTTTTGTCCAAGCCTTTTCCATTTTTCATATGTGGTGTGTGCATATTGTGAATGATGTGTAAATATATTATATATATTTATTATAGTTTTAAAAGTATCAGGCTGGTGGAACTTACCTTTCTGGATGCTTAATGACCAATACTTAATGCCCATACCAATTTTTGGTTGAGGTTTTTAAGGGATAACTTTGTTCCTTGCCCTCAGAAGTCAACTAGTCCCAGGGGACTATGCATGGGGCATCTCTTGAAATGTCCTGCAAATGTGAGTCACCAGTCTTCCTGTGAAGGGAGGTCTTGGGAGATCCACTAATGGGACTTCAGCCAGTGTTCCAGTCTATAAAGAGGAAAGTCTGCTCATGCTTCAAAAAGAAAAGCCTGGTCTAGCAAGACCTGACTTTGTCCTCGAGTGGATGAAACTGGTAATTGAAAAGCCAAAATGAGCCAGGGCTCCCCCCCAGCCCCCCCCAAAACCCGAGTGACCCCTGAGGACCAGATCCTCAAATGACCTTGAGAAAACAAAAACCTTGGTTAATCTGGGCTAAATATGTGGCCTTAAACATCCAAAAGGAAAGTATAACCAGAAATAAATAATTAGTAAGGCCTGAGAAATTGTGCTTCAGGTATAAAATTGAGATCTTAGTAAAAAGACAAAAAGTAAAAAAAAAAAAAAGCACTGTTGTTTTGCCTGTCTTCAATTCTTACTGGCAAGTGCAGCTACCTTGTGGCTGCCACTGCTTTTGCCATTCTTCAAAGACATGAGAAGACACAGCTTTCAACCTTCCAATATGGACTGAAGACTCATGTCTCTCCAAGAATCCTCCAAACCTTCAGTGCCAGTTGGGGACTGCTGAGACATCAGCTTGTGGACTGAGCAGCTACTGGGGTTTCAGCCTCTTCAGAGTATAGACTGCCATTGTTGGACTACCCAGGCTGTATCATGGAGGCCTGGGTACAGGAAGATCAAGACAGGACGCGACGCTTACTGGACCTCATTTGGTGACAAGGGGAAGGGAAGACCCCAGTGTGGAGCACAAGGGCAGGATTGATGGTTGTTTGGGCTTGCCAAGGAAGAGCCTTCAAATGCTTCCTTAAGAAAAACATGACATCTTTCAGCCTAATAAAGAAAAAAAAAGAAATCATAAGCTGAAGTTGTTAAAACCTATGATGTCATAATTTTGATGTATGTGTGGCATGCCTATTTTGGAGTGATACAAATTTGAAGGAATAACAACAACAACAAAGACTGAGTCAAAGAACTGACTGAAACAGTAAACTTCTGCCCAAAACAGTAAGCTTCTTCATCAAAAACTTAAAAAGACTGAGAAAAAGATGAAAGACATATATGGCAGAATGCACGTGCTCTGGCGGGGTCGGGGGCAAGGAAGGAGGAATAGGCCTAATTTTGATTAATAATGTATGAAATGCAAAAATCTTCAATAAAAAGATTAAAAAGACGTATCAGAGTGTGAAACGGTCATAATCAGGAGTGGGACCTTGAGGTCTGGACAGACGAGGTGGCTGGCCTGGCACCGAGGGAATTCTTAGCCAGGGTCACAACTAAGTCCTATAAAGTTGTACTTCTGGTTGGCCAGGAGTTAGGGGTTTCTCCAAGGCTTCTTTCCATGAGGTCTGGCTGGTCAAGGCAAGCCTAACCCACAGTGGAAGAAGAGGTAAGTCAAAGGGGACAGCGTCTGGGAGTGGAATGAGTACAGCAGCCGCTGGCCTGGTCAGCCTGACTCCCACGCTGCTGGGGCGGCCTTCCTGGAAATGGGAACCTCTAGCCAGAAATTTTTTTTTAATACCAGAATGAACCAGATGTGAGCCAGGACTCAGACCATCAGAGGAAGGGGAGGAGGGGCAGGAAGGGCTGAGAAGAGGCTATGATGTAAATGCACTGTCCACAGACCAGCTCCGGAAACCACAGCGGTGACATGAGATTGGGAGAATGCTCAGGCTCTGGAGGGGCCCGGCCTGGCTGCCCTGAACAGGAGGGGCTTCCTCTACTCAGCTGCCCTGGTGAGAGAAGGGCATGGAGAGCTGTGTTCCCATGCTAGGTAGGCAGCAGCAGGCAATCTGTGTGGACTGATCGTTGTCCATCAGCAGGCCAGGGCAAGGCCTCCATGGGAGGCACATCTTGATGAGGCAGCCCTGATCTGGGAGAATGTGGGGAACCATAGCATGGACTGAGCTTCAGTGCAGCATTCCTAGGCTGCTGGCTTCTGCCAGGGTGTCATTTACATTGATTGGGAAGGGTACCTAGAGAGGTGGAGCAAGGGTTCAAAACAACGACTGCTGGCTAGGGAGAGAGCTGGTTACTGAAGTGCTTACCTTGCAAGTTCACATACCTGAGTTCAATCCCAGAACCCAGATAACGGATGGCTGGTGTGGTGGCACTGGGCAGGCAGAGACACAGAGACACATGGATTCCTGGGGTTCACTTGCTGGCCACCTTGGTCAGTTTCTGGTCAATGAAGGACGCTTTCTCCAAAAATTAAGGTTGTCCTCTGGCCTCCATATGCATGTGAATACATGTACACATGTACCCACACACACACATGAACTTACACAATGCCAAGAGGACCAGCCCCACCAGTAACTTTCTAAATGGACCATAGATGGCCAGCTCATGTTGAAACAAATCTGGCCTTTGTCAGAGTGAGCAGCCATCACCACCTTGGGGCACACCTAACTGCCCCATCGAGTGTCCTGGCTTCCAGTGTCCTTACTTCTTAGGCTGTCACCACTCTGGAAACACCTGCTAGCAGTTGTCTTCAGTGAGACACCTGTGCCTCAGAAGCCTGCCTTCCCACTAGATATCAGATCTGGCTTGGAACCTGTGGCTCCAGCAGCAGGCTTGGAACAGGGGATCTGCTCTGTGTCCTCTTCCTCTCCTCTCCTCTCCTCTCCTCTCCTCCCCTCCCCTCCCCTCCCCTCCCCTCCTCGGACTTTAAAATGTTTGTAGCTCCCACCCAGATTCCCGTCCAACCTCTCCTGACCACAGGAAGTCTGGCTTGGAAGACTCAAGGTCTGAGTTAGGCCTGTAGCCCCCAGACTCAATCCAGAGAACAAGATATCCTTTCAGATCCACCCAGTGTCTGTGCAGGTTAGGGGACTCATGCAGAAAGGCATGTGAGGGCCCAGAGGAACCAGGACCAGCAAGTCTTGGCAAAGATGTCTCCCCTGATGTCTCCTAGTGAGTCTGACTTGAGGCTCTACCAACAATGGGATGCACAAGGTCCTAAAGAAACATGGGGTGAGTTTTATGTGACAATCCATAAGTGAGAGCCCATGAGACTAGTCCCATCTTTCTGCCCAGCTCTATCTTTTTCTACTTCATTCTTAATTTTTTGACTCTGGTCCTGGTTGGAGTCTGGGGTAGAATCCTCCAACCATGGTAACCCCATCCCGGACCATGGTGACTGCTTATTAAACATCTCCCCCCATACAAATCATCTCTGGGATGGATGCTTTGCAGGTGTTTTTTTAATCCTTACAGGAACCATGCAAAGCAGGGGACGTCCTTCCCCTTGTGTAGACGTGGACATTGAGAAGAAATGATAGACAGCAGATCCTGCAAAGACCTCTGATTAATCTGAATCATCAAATACAGAATAGAACCTTTCAATAAATGCGAGAATATCTTTACGATATGAGTAGAGGATGTGCCTGCTTGTAACAGAATGAAATAGAACTTCTATTAGCTTTAGCTTTTGTTGTTTGTTGTGGTTGTTATGGTTTGTTGTTGTTTTCTGAGACAGGATCTCAAGTACCCTAGGCCTACCTCAAACTCGCCAACTATATGAGGACGACCTTGATCTCCTGATGTTCCTGCTCCCCCCTTCTGAGTGCTAAGATCACAGGCATGAACTACCACACTCGGTTTATCCAGTGCTGGGGACAGAATCCAGGCCTTCATGCATGTTTAAAAAAGCACTCTAGCCGGGCATGGTGGCTCACACCTTTAATCCTAGCACTTGGGAGGCAGAGGCAGGCGGATCTTTGTAAGTTCAAGGCCAGCCTGGTCTACACAGTGAGTTCCAGGACAGCTGGGGCTACAGGGAGACCCTGTCTCGAAAAGACCAAAAAAAAAAAAAAAAAAAAAAAGGCACTCCTGCCCCTGAAACAGAACTTGAAAATGGAAGTCTAGAAGTAAACTAAAACGGAAATTAAGACCTCAGTTGATCTGCTTAACTGAAAATCAAACAGTACAGACTCTGGTGTTGAGGAACTAGGTAGAGAAAAGGCCTGGAAGGCAGCCTAGGGAGATAAGAAATGTGAAAGAGTTCAGAGGCCAGGGCTGATAGACTGAAAAACCCTACTGTGTTTAACTAGAGCTTCGAAAATGAGAGAAGAAGGCTTGGGGAAATGGTTCAGTTGATAAAATACTTGATGTACAAACATGAGAATCTGAATTTGAATCCCTAGCACCCATGCAAAAGCCGTGTTGAATGGTGCATTTGTAATCCTACCTCTGCAGAGAAAAGACAGGAGAATCCTGCCATTTGAGAAGGCCAGCCATCCTACTCAAATTGACAAGTTCCAGGCTGAGTTAGAGATACTGTCTCAAAAGATAAGGTAAAAAGACATGGAAGAAGACATCTGACATGCTCACACACATGTCCCACACTCGAATCAGCATGTACATACATCACACACACACACACACACACACACACACACAATGAGGTTAAAATGGGATGTATGCTGGCGTGGTGGTACACGCCTTTAATCCCAGCACTCAGGAGGCAGAGGCAGGCATATCTCTGTGAGTTCAAGGCCAGCCTTGTCTACATAGCAAGTTCCAGGCCAGCTGGGGCTACAGGGAGACCCCGTCTCAAAAAGGCCCCCCAAAATGGGATGTGGCAGAGGCCATTTGAAGTTTTGAAGAACCTTCTAGAACTTATGACCAACGACAATCCACAGAGCCAGTATTTGAGGGGAGGCATGAAGGTGGAAGGTACTGGAAGTTTCCAAAGGGTTGTGAGAGTGCTAGAGGACCAGCTTAGAATTGGCCTTGTGTGCTTGGTAGAAGACTCATGGCCTGATGGGTGTGGGGACAATGGAAGTGGCAAGGCCTCATGGGAAACAGAGAAGGACCAAGGGCATGTTCTTATCATATGGAGGCAGCACCTCTAGAAAGGAGAGAAGGGACATATTGCATCCACTGAAGACACAGGAAACCCAAGCACAGGTGCCACTGCTAGCAAGAACCTAAATGGCAGCCCGGGACTGTAGCTCTTTCAGCCAGTCCCTGGGACAGCCCCGGACAACAAACACAGATGCTCCGCTGTATCAAACATCAGCTTTGACAATGGAAAGAGCCACTGACATCATTATCCAAAGCAAAAGCACACCACAAAGACATGGTTGTGCAATGGTCTTCCTGAGACCAAGGTCTATGAGCTGAGTCCTAATAGTCTATGAGTTACTACACTGGATCACCCTAGATGCAGTGGTGTCTACATGGGTGACGTGTACTGGAGCAAACCTAGGAGCTGAAAACGGCGATACATACTGTTCTTCCTGCAGTGTTGTGACAGAGCCCAGAAGGGCCAAAGAGTCTGGTCCCCACCCCTTGCCCCTCTACCTTCACCTCTGTCATTCCAAGATACTTGAGTTTGGAGAATAGGACACAATGTCACTGTCCAGGTGCCCCAAATTGACTTTCACAAGATATTTGACATCTCTATTCCGTCATTTTCCCACTTCTATAATGGAGTTCTACAACCTTTTAAAAGGAAAAGAGGTGATGTATATTTTGATACTTTTATCAATAATAGAAAATATTAAAATATTATTTGGGGGTTAATTTCTAGTATTCCTACATTATGACTGAGTTAAATCATTGAAAGATTCAATTCACCTATCATTAGATGATGTATTTTTTAGCTTAAGTTTTTTTTAAAAGAGGATTTAGAAATTATTATAGCATTTCTAAAATGAATGTCAGAAGAAAAGAATAAAAACGCCTTTGGGGCAGGGGGGGTGGAAAGATTGCTCAGTGGTTAAGAATATGTACTGCTCATCAGAGTTCCAAGCTGTTTCCAGCCTTCACGTCTGTAGGCCCACAGCCACCTATAACTCCAGCTCTGGCTATCTGAGGCCCTCTTCTGGACTCTGTGGGCACACACATACACATAACGCACACACAGACACACAGTCATACACATAATTAAAGATAAAATAATCTTTTTTTTTTTTGTCTTTTCGAGACAGGGTCTCCATGTAGCCCCAGCTGGCCTGGAACTCACTTTGTAGACCAGGCTGGCCTTTAACTCACAAAGATCCACCTGCCTCTGCCTCCCAAGTGCTAGGATCAAAGGCATGCACCACCACACCTGGCTGATAAAATAATCTTTAAGATAAAAATTTTAAATGCCTGTGGAGAAAATGGCAATGAGTCAGATGTGGTCCATCTTTAGATCTGTATTTGACAGTGACACTGAAGCAGTGGAGACTTTGGGTCTCAAAGACATTGTTCCTATTTGCCACATTGGGGATTTTCCTTAGTCTCTGAGGCCAAGTTTAGTTCAGGGTTTGAGTAGAGATGGGGAGAAATATGTGTGATGGATGTGTATGTGAGTGAGTCAGTGCGCATGTGTGTGTGTGTGTGTGTGTGTATGTATTGTACATGTATGTGTTAGAGAATCAAAGATGTAGGTAGACTGATGACCAGACCTAGACTGTACCTCCATCTAACACTCCCTACATCTCCACTGCCATAACTCTCAAAATTCAAAAGCTTTTCTTAGACCAAATGACATTGGGAAATACTGCTCTTACAGGTCAGAGGAGAAGGCACAGTGGGTGGTCTGGAGAGTTCCAACAAGAAACAAGAACAGGACAGTAGGAAAAGAAGGAAAGGAAAAGTTAGATTCAATAAAAGAGAACATTTTCCAAATGCTGAGTTCCTTCTCACTGGCTGCTGTGGAACCAAGGAACATGGTACAACCTGAGTCATTGAAACCTTGGCTGGGAAAAGCCATGGGGGATGTACGAGGGACGAAGCTGGAGTTTGGATTAGTCTGGCGGTGGGACCAGAAGACCCACTTGGTGATTTTAACGGACATTGCTCTGACGCTCCAGATGATTCCCGCTGCTATCAGATTCTGCAGTGGCGCAGCTGGGGCCGGGTTACGATGGCACTGCGACACGTGTGACGGGGATTGTGTGTACACAGAGGCGTTTTCCCTGTTGTCATGGCCTCGTGTCCTTAGGACGGGATGTTTGGAAAGTTAGCATGCTCACTCTCATCATAAATTTCACATTTCTTGCAGAGTTTGTTTGATGGGAAATAAAAAGAAATAGAACCAGGGAAAGGATATTCTGTTTGGGTTTGCATGAAATAATCTTTCTAATTAGAAGGCTGCCACATAGTTCAGATTTTCCAGTGGTGCTTAAGTTCACTGCTGTCATGTATATGGTTTTTAAAAAATATAAAAGCACACTAGTATTATTTGTTTTTCCTAGAAAGTACTAGTTAATGTGTGGGTGCTAAGAAATTGGACCATTTTGTGCCATCTGTGTGATCAATATTTGGTCAGATGTCATGTTCCGTGTGGTTTGCTTCATAAAGTTGTTTGAAGCCAGGACCCATCACTGTACACTTGGCATAAACCAGGTTTTTACACTCAATGCTCTCCGTACTTAGCCCAGTGCTGGGTAAATAAGGAGTGCTTAATAATTGCTTGCTGACTGTTTTGGGTGGTTGCCTAAAGTAATAACCCCTCAAGAGCTATGCAGGGAGCAAACCGATGGGTGATTAAATCCAACCCACTTTTTCAAAGACAGTTTGCTTTTAATTTCAGAAACATACTAGATCCCAAGGTGAGAAGAAAAATGAAACTAGATTTTACATTTATGCACCTGGATTTGAATGCAACCCTTCTCCTGGGTCATCAAAGGACCTGAGCAGTATCCCATGAGCCTCTTCTGCCTTGGTTTCTGAAACTATAGAAAAGAGAAGCTATAGTTAAAGGTGTCTGTGGTTCCTGTTAACTAAACCCGACCCAAGCTGCCTGGTGTATCTCCCCACTCCTGCCTGCTGAGGGGGTGATATCAGGTGACAGCACTTAGAAAGGTTCAGATGTGTTACCCAGTACACCTGCACAGCATAGCAGAGTGATCAGGAATAAAGATGCCACAGGTGGATCTTAACTGTTGCTTGAAGGCACATGTACTGAAAGCTTCTTCCCAGTTCACCGTGCCATGGAAGGTCTAGAGGGAAGTTTTAGATAATTGGAGAGTTGAACTCAAAGGAATCTATGGAAACATTTTTGTGTTCTCCTTGTATTTCTCTATCTCCTTTTCCCTCTTCCTCTCCATCTCCTCCTTCTTCCCCTCACTCTCCCTCTCTCCCCCAACTATGTGAAGAGTAGTTTTGCTTTATCTACCACATGCTCCTATGAGGTGTTACTCATTCTCACCAGAATCCTAAAAGCATTGAGTCTACTTGGTCATTGACTGAAACTCCCCAAACTGTGAGCCAAATGTACCTTTTCTTTCTGTAAGCTGATTTATCTCAGATATTTGTTACAGCACTAGAAAACTGACTAACACAAGGGCACTTCCAATTCTTTTTGTAATTTTTAACAAGCTGGTAATGTGTCTGTACCAACACTACAAAATAAAAGGACAGTATTAGTTATTACTAGTAGTCATTTAAGAGTATGCTTGTCTGTTTGTCTGAGATCCCTCAGGAGTCTTGATCTCCCAAGAGACTTACAATAGCTTAAAAATCATATAATATTCTGGGCAAGGTGGTGAACACCTTTAGTCCCAGTATTTGGGTGGCAGAAATAGTGGGATCTCTGTGAGATTTAAGGCCCCCCTCACCTACATAGCAAGTTCTCAGCTAGCTGGAGCTATGGAGGTGCCCTGTCTCAAAACAAAATCAGGTAACACCCTAAAGAAAGTTGCTCATATGAGCCCCCCTTTATCTGACCCTCTCTCTCAACATACCAATCCTGATCACTAAGAATACAATGACCCAATAGAGTTCCTGTTCCAATCATGGTCCGGTTGAGCCATTAGCCTCCAAACTTAAGGAAAATCCTTTTGCTTTCTGGAACACGTGTCTGGGGCCATTTGACAGTGGGCCACAGATAATTCTTTTACAGTTGTCCCATACAGAAATGTTGCCTTTGAATACAGTCAATTCAAACAAGTCACTTCAACGACAAGTGCAAGTGCACTAGGGCTGGATTTATGTGCGACCTCTAAGGCTAGGCCTGAGCCCTCTCAGGATCCACACTTTTGGAGCTCTGAACCATAGTCTGGGAGTCAAACTACCCTGAGACCACCTGCTGGGGAGACCCCAGAGATAGAAATAGACAGGGAGAGACCTAAGACATATATAGAGACAGAGAGAGATGCCAACACATATAGAGACATGGAAGGAGAGACCTCAACACATATAGAGACATAGAGACATGGAAGGAGAGACCTCAACATATATGGAGACATGGAAGGAGAGACCTCAACACATGTAGAGACATGGAAGGACCCCAGTTCATGTAGTGACAGGGAGAGACCTCAATGCATATAGAGACATAGAGACATGGAAGGAGAGACCTCAACATATATGGAGACATGGAAGGAGAGACCTCAACACATATGGAGACATGGAAGGAGAGACCTCAACACATATGGAGACATGGAAGGAGAGACCTCAACACATATAGAGACATGGAAGGACAGACCTCAACACATATGGAGACATGGAAGGAGAGATCTCAACACATATAGAGACATGGAAGGAGAGACCTCAACACATATAGAGACATGGAAGGAGAGACCTCAACACATATAGAGACATGGAAGGACAGACCTCAACACATATAGAGACATGGAAGGAGAGACCTCAACACATGTAGAGACATGGAAGGAGAGACCTCAACACATATGGAGACATGGAAGGAGAGACATCAACACATGTAGAGACATGGAAGGAGAGACCTCAACACATGTAGAGACATGGAAGGAGAGACCTCAACACATATGGAGACATGGAAGGAGAGACCTCAACACATATGGAGACAGAGAGAGATCCTAGCCACTTACATTCCCTGACCATCAAGTGGGCCTGTCAGCACAGGAGTTTTCAGGATGACCCCAGCCATAGACACTGTCCAGCTGAGGTCACAAAAGGTAGCAAGTTGTAAGTGTCCAGCTGAGCTTCTACCAAATTCCTGAAAGGAAGGAGCCATGAGAGCTAACAAATGCCAAGTGCCATTGGAAGCCACCAGTGACCCCTAATACAAGGGCAGTCATCTCTCAAGGGAACCCTTGAAGACTTGGCGCTTTTAAGGGGTGTGGGTGGCAGGCACAAATGCAGTTTGGGAAGTGTTTCTACCTACCAGAACCCATTTGGCATTGTTTTCCTGAAGTAGACATGGGAATCTAAGGATTAAAGACTCCTAACCATCCCACCGATCCCGGACAAATCCTTCAGTTCTCTGGGGTTACTGTTTTACCTCCCATAAAGAGAAGAGTGTTTGTCTTGTCCTTAGTATTTCCTGGAAATGGATTACACAGTCCAGAGTGCTCAGGGTGAAGGATCATTCTGAGCTTCTGAGGAGATGTTAAAAGTCCTGTCGCAATGCATATTCCACCTCAGCACCCTGCCTGAGCTTAGCAGTCCCAGAGTGGCAGTCAGCAAAGGTCTGCTTCTTGTTCTGGAACACCTTCTCCCCCCCCGACTTAGGCTTAGTCACCCCCTAATCACCGCTTCATTCATTGGAATGGGCGGATCTGCTAATACATTCTCAGTCCCTTTCAAACCATGGGATGCTCTAAGCCTATGAAGCTGTAACATGACAAGAGCTAATTAATTAATTAATTAAGATCATGGCATTCTGGATATTTCAGCCCAAGGAGAAAAGAAGTCCCAGTGCTGTGGACACTGGCAGGCAGCAGGCAACATTAGTAGGGAGTATTCGAGAACAGACCATGGGCCCAGTGAGATGGCTTAATAGGTAAAGCAAAGGTGCCCACCACCAAAAAAAAAGACACTTGGGAGGCAGAGGCAGGTGGATCTTTGTGAGTTCAAGGCCAGCCTGGTCTACAGAGTGAGTTCCAGGACAGCTGGGACTACAGGAAGACCCATATCACAAAAAGACAAAAAAAAAAAACAAAACAAAAAAAAAAAAAAAAAAAAAAAAAAAAAAAAAAAAAGGTGCCCACCACCAAACTCAAGGATCTGAGTTCAATCTCCAGGACCCGCATGGCGAAGAGAAAGAACCAACCCCTATAGGTTGTCTTCTGGCCTTCCCCTGTAGGACGCCCATGTATAAATAAATAAATAAATAAATGAAGTTTAATTGAAAAGAGAAAAGAGACACTGCAGAATCTGAAGATCAAGAAACAGCTGTTCTTGAAGAATGCTGCTATCGATTGGATTATGTTCTCCTAAAATTTGCATATTGAAAACTCAGGTGTCAGTCCTTACTTCCCACGTTCTTTGGGTTGAGGTTAATGTCGTTCGTCACTGTGTACCCCAGGCTAGCTGCCCTATGAACCAAATACCCTGATGATATTAGGAAGTGGAGAGTTTAATTGATGATGAGGGTGCATCCCTCCTGAACAGATTGGTGCCCTTATGGGACAAGACAGGGGAAAGATGATCGCTTTCTCTTCACCGTGTGACAAGAGAAAGAGAAGACAGCTATCTACAAACCAGGAAGAGGTCCCTCACAGACCCGGAAGTGCCAGCACCCTCATCTTGGATTTCTGAGCCTCCAGAACTGGGACAAATAAATATCTGCTGTTCACAGTACCTTGTTATGACAGTTCAAACTGAGAGAGGTGAAGCATGTGCAGGATGGGGAGGGGCACACGCTTAGCCACGGTGCACGTGTAGAAGGCAAAAGACGATTTTACTGCTGTCAGTCTCCTACTTTCACCTGGGTTCCAGAAATCGAACTCAGGTCACTAGGTTTGCAAGGCAAGTGCCTTCAACCTCTTGCCAGCCCCTGATAGTCATGATTCTTAGCTGTAGACAACAGAATCCATTTTGGTTCATTTTAGGAAGATGAGTTTGAATAGAGATTGTTGGGGCTGGGAAGACAGCGGATAAATATGCAAGCATAATGTGAGCATAAGGACTTGAGTTTTAGGATCCCCAGAATCCACCTAAATCTAGGCACTGTAGCAATTGTGTCTGCAATCCCAGCACTCTTATGGCAAAATGGGAGACAGAGACTGAAGAATCAGGACGCTCGTGGACTGGCTGGCAGGGTACGTGCTACGGCAAACAACACTGACCCCAACTCAAACAAGGTGTAAACCTAGAATGTCCTCTGACCCCTGCACACTATGGGCATGCCCACAAGCCCACATATCACACATGCGCACATCACACAGAGAGATTAAAAACTAGAGCCCATCCTAGCACTGGAGAAGCAGAGGCAGGCGTATCTCTGTGAGTTCAACGCTAGCCTGGTCTACAGAGCAAGCTCCAGGCTAGCTGGGACTAAAGGGAGACCCTGTCTCAAAAATACCAAAAAAAAAAAAAAAAAAAAAAAACTAGAGCCCCCAGAGCGTGGGGGGGAGGGGAGGGCGGCGGTGGAGGGGGACTCGTTAGGTGTCCAGGAGACTCAGACTCTGACTCCACCAGCCATACACAGTGCTCAGTCATACAGAGGAGTTACCTGAGGAGGCCTGAAAGTTGGCACCTCTGACGGGGCCCCACCTGAGTCCTGATGCTCCTGAAGGGTCTATCCTATACTATCACTGGCAAGGAAGTCTAGACATGTATTTTCTAGCTTCTCTAGAGATGGACTTCCTTGCAGAGTCCCAGTGATGTGAATAACCAGAGGGCATGGAGAGCCACGGGGCACGCATGAAGGAGAGGCTGGGGCAAGAAAGGAACTGCGGACAGAACTCACTAGCTCGTGTGGAAAGGCAGGCCGAGTGGCTGAGGACATGGTGGAGGGGGAGGCAGACTGTCGGACACGAGCCCTACATCGCATGATGCCTGTCGCCTGGCTGTCTGCACCCCTTCCTCCGGGCCTGTGCCAGTCCTGCTCAGTCGCCTGGAAGCAGCCACGCTTCACAGAGCTGGCGGTTCGTGGTTGGCAGGAAACACCCTGCTCTCTCTCAACAACCGTCCGTCTTCTTGCCCCCCTCCTCTGTTCCAACAGAATGAATACATTTCTTTTCTGATGCATGTGCCAACATACCTCGAATTTGCTGGCAGCAGACTTCTCATGTGTTGCCTTTGGAACACTTTAGGAGTTTGTCCTAATTCATTCACTTCCATCTGGGCTAGGAACGTGCCAACCAGGATGTCTCTGGATTTTTTTCCTTATCCATGCATTGTAACCCAGGGGGCTACATACCTGGACCCCTGGTGTCTCAAGCTCATGGCCACCTCCTTTCAAGGCAGCCCTGCACCTCTTCACCTCTTGCTAGGCAGCTGGATCGATCCTTCTAGGTGGAGCCCTGATGGGTGACATCCTCAGTCGGAGTGCTCAAGGGCTAGGTTATTACAAATCCACATTTGAGCTTTCCCTGAAAATTGGTAATATATACTCTTGGCAGCTGTTGGGATGAGCTGTGAAAATTCTTTAAGTGTTAGACTTCTTTTAAGGAGTGGAAGTTTGTTTTAGCAAACATGTAGGCAGTAAGGACGCATGGGGGTTCTGTGGTGGGAAAGCCTAGTTAGACATGGAGGTGGGTAGAATCCACCAGTCCTGCTTCCTGCAGGCAGCTCCTTGATTACTTCTAGCATAGCAACCTGGATGAAAGAGAAGAGAGAGAAGAAAATACGACTTTAAACACGAGGCGTTTTCCAGACTTGACACTGCTGGGCCTGAAACCTGAACTGTGGAAGGCTGAGGCAGGACGATTACAAAGTCAAGGCTTGCCTGCCTGTCTGCCTGCCTAGGCTAGCCAGTGGGTATAAGGCCAGCCAAAACAGTTTAGCAAGACCCTGTCTCAAGTAATATTTGTAAAGGGCTAAAGGGGACCGGAGATCTAGCTGGCTCAGCAATTAAGAGAGCTCTTTCAGGGCTGGAGGGATGGCCTAGCGGTTAAGAGGGCCGACCGCTCTTGCAGAAGACCCAGGTTCAATCCCCAGCACCCACATGGCGGCTGAGAACCGTCTGTAACTCCAATTCCAGGAGAACTCCAGTTCCAGGGGAATCCGACACCCTCTTCTGACCTCCGTGGCATTGCACAACACGGGTGCACAGACCTACATGCAGACAGTACACTCATACACATACAAAAATAAATAATAAAAATAAAGAGAGCTCTTTCAGAGGTCCTGGGTTCAGTTCCCAGCATCCACGTGGCAGCTAACAACTCTCCATAATTTCAATTCCAGGGAATCCAACGCCCTCTTCTGGCATTCCTCTACAAGCACGTACTTACGTACATGAGGCAAAACACTCATACATGTAAAATAAAAATAACTTTTGCAGAACAGGCAGCACATACTCCTGCAAACCATTTTCATAACAGCATTAATCTACTCCAGAGCACGCAGCCATAGGCACTGAAACACCTCCCATGAGGCCTCACCTTACAACACCATTGCATTCAATTGGACTCGGTGTCCAACATATGAAGTCGGGAGAATTTATTTAGACCATAGCAGCTGTGTTGGGAACACTCTGTGGAATCTGTAACTTTTCTTGGAATTTAAATTTTTCCCACAATCAAAAGTTTTCTCTGCAAGGCGTGGTGGTACACACCTTTGATCCCAACACTCAAGAGGCAGAGGCAGGCAGATCTCTGTGAGTTCAAGGCTAGCCTAGTCCTACATAGCAAGCTCCAGGCCAGCTGGGGCTTCAGGGAAACCCTATGTCAAAAAAGACCAAAAAAGGTTATTTCTAAAACTACAACAACAACAGAAAGCAACCTTAAGTGTGTTAGTGACTTTTCTCATTGTGACAAAATACCTGTCAAAGGCCACTTAAGGGAGCAAGAGTTTATTTTGGCTCAAGGTCTGTGAGAACCTCTGCCACAATGTACTCCATGTCTGCCTGCCCTGTGATGCCAGTCCATTAGGATCCCAGAGAGCAAGGGCCACGTCCAACTCATTCCCACTTCTCCAACCCCTGAGTTCCATATGATTCCTGTCTCTCCTCAGTGTTTACACTCTTCTCTGCTGGTTTATCAACCATCAGCCTATACAAAATTAAAAGAAATATCCCAGGGCTGGAGAGATGGTTCGGCAGTTAAGAGCACCGACTGCTCTTGCAGAGGACCCAGGTTCTATTTCCAGCACCCACATGGTGGCTAAGAACCATATTTAACTCCAGTTCCAGGGGAATCCGACGCCCTCTTCTGACCTCCGCAGCATTGCATGACATGGGTGCACTAACCTACATGCAGACAGTACATTCATACACATAAAAAATAATAAATAAATTTTTAAAAATTAAAAAAAAACACAAATATCCCAGGCTCTATTGCTATACCTAGATATTGACATACAGGCTCTATTGATATACCTAGATATTGATGTACAGGTTCTATTGCTGTACCTAGATATTGACGTACAGGCTCTATTGCTGTACCTAGATATTGATGTACAGGCTCTATTGCTGTACCTAGATATTGACATACAGGCTCTATTGCTATACCTAGATATTGACATACAGGCTCTATTGCTATACCTAGATATTGATGTACAGGCTCTATTGCTATACCTAGATATTGACATACAGGCTCTATTGCTGTACCTAGATATTGACATACAGGCTCTATTGCTATACCTAGATATTGACATACAGGCTCTATTGCTGTATCTAGATATTGACATACAGGCTCTATTGCTATACCTAGATATTGACATACAGGCCCTATTGCTATACCTAGATATTGACATACAGGCTCTATTGCTGTACCTAGATATTGACGTAGAGGCAGGCTGTCACAGCGCAGGACAGTTTCTCTGGCTCCCCTCACCATCTGCATTTCCTAATGGCTCATTCGTGGTTCCTGCCTCCAGGCTGGTGTCAGCTGCAGCCTCGCTGTGAGTGGCTCATGCAGCATCTCGTGGCTCACAGCATTGGTCCCTATCTATTGATCTTGAATCCCCAGTTTCCAAAGCCTTGGCCTCGCTCACGGAGCTGACTTTCCATGACAGGTCTCACCTGCCGGAAGCTGTCTAAATTCTTTGCCTCTTTCACCTGGTTCCTTGTCCTCAGTTCAGTCTTCCTAAACCTGCTGTGGCCCTGGGGTGAACATCTAGCTGTGCGTGCGGGTTTCTTTGCATATCCTGTAGCAAGGTCCTCTGGGTTTCCCTCTCCTGAGGGCAGAGCCGGCTGCCGGCTGCGCCTGAGACTGTCCTCACCAGTGGCCCCTTGATTCCTACTCTGTCACAGCCATCCCTGCTTCCAGACCCCTGCTCCTCAGCCTCTCTGGGGCTGCATGCTGTTGGACTCTCTCCCCTGCCAATCCCATGGTAAAGGCGCCATGTGCCCGTGGGGCAGAAGGACTTAGAGGAGTTTAATTCAGGAAAACCTTATGTCCTGGTACCCTGTTTGAGCACAGAGTTGGAAATGTTGCGACACATCTCCCAAACAGCTCAGGCCTATGGACAGAAAGTAAGTCTAGATTTAAAAGCCCTGGCTAGGGCTAGAGAGATGGCTCAGCAGTTAAGTACACTGGCTGCTCTTGCAGAGGACCCAGATTCAATTCCCAGCACCTACACGGTGGCTCACAACCATCCATAACTCTAGTTTCAGGAGGATCCAACGCCCTCTTCTGACCTCCACAGGCACTGCGTGACATGGGTGGACTTCACATGCATGCAGGCAATATACTCATACACATAAAATAAAATAATAAAAATAAAATAATCTAAAAGCCCTGGCTTTTCCCAGAAGTCCTCCATTATTCATTTGCCTTCTGGAAAATGTATCAACATTCACAGAGTCTGCACCCTTTAAGCCTCTCATCTAACAATTCAAATTCTATAATCCTCCTCCACTTCACCGAGTCTGCACCCTTTAAGCCTCTCATCTAGCAATTCAAATTCTATAATCCTCCTCCACAGAAGTGCACACATCCAGAAACATGTGCACACACAGCACAATATTCTGTTCTAATGGATACTGCAAATAGGTGCTGGAGAAATGGCTCAGCAGTTAAGAGCACATGTTCTTCTAGAGGCCTGGATTTGGTTCCCAGAACCCACATGGTGGCTACAACTGTCCCTTAATTCAGGTTCCAGTGGATCTTACGCCCTCTTCTGGTCTTCACAGACATTGCATACACATGGTGCACTTAAACACATGAGGGCAAAACACTCATACACATAAAAAATAAATGGGGCTGGAGAGATGGCCTAGCAGTTAAGAGAGCCGACTGCTCTTGCAGAGGACCTGGGTTCGATCCCCAGCACCCACATGGCATCTGAGAGCCGTCTTTAACTCCAGTTCCAGGGAAATCTGATGCCCTCTTCTGACCTCCACGGCATTGCACAACAGGGGTGCACAGACCTGCATGCAGACAGTACATTCATACACATAAAGAATAAATAAAATTTTTAAAAATTCTTTTTTTTTGGTGTTTTTGAGACAGGGTCTCCCTGTAGCCCCAGCTGTCCTGGAACTCACTCTGTAGACCAGGCTGGCCTTGAACTCACAAAGATTCGCCTGCCTCTGCCTCCCAAGTGCTAGGATTAAAGGCGTGCACCATCATGCCTGGCAAAAAAAAAAAAATTCTTTTTCTTTCTTTTTTTTTGTCTTTGAGACAGGGTCTCCCTGTACCTCTGGCTAGCTGTCCTGGAACTCACTCTGTAGACCAGGCTGGCCTTGAACTCACAGAGATCCACCTGCCTCTGCCTCCGAAGTGCTAGGATTAAAGGCGTGTGCCACTGTGCCCAGCCAAAAATATTCTTTAAAAAAAATAAATATTCTGGGCGTAGTGGCAACACGCCTTTAATCCTAGCACTTGGGAGGCAGAGGCAGGTTGGATCTTTGTGAGTTCAAGGCCAGCCTGGTCCTACAGAGTGAGTTTCCAGGACAGCGGGGCTACAGGGAGACCCTGTCTCAAAAGAACAAATATATATATAATATATATATAGAGATATATTATGTAGTATATATTTTGTAAAAAGAAAGAAATAGAATAATGAATTTATTTACCCATAGAGGATAGCTATATAACTCAAGCTAAATTCATTCCAGGAATAAAGTTTCACTGGAATATAGTCACATGTGGTACATGGCTACCTCTGTCCCACATCAGGAAGAGCTGAGTATGTGTGACAAGGCCATCCCTTTCATGCACCTTTTACCAAAGAATTTTGCCACTATCTCTGCTACCTTCCATGATAAACTCTATCCCAAAAGAGTCCCCACCAGAACCAGATCTTGGACCTTAGCTCCAGAAATAACATGGATAATATAAAAACAATTGAAAAGCAAGTTTCCTGCTTCAATCTAAGGAAAAAGCATTAGACCATTTATATGTGTGCATGTATAAATGAGTTCATTCATAGAATACTTCCTCCAAATTATGAATATTGTTTATCCTTATATTTAACAATGCAAATTACTGGAAAATGCATGGAAGGATACACCCTATATTGTTAGCATGCTTTCTTTATTTGCATCTCTATTCTTTCATCTGTTCCTGTTATTTGTAGTAGTTGCTGTCTATAAGTCACGTCAAACACTGAACAGGCAAATACTGTTTGCTTCCAGAAAAATCCAAGAGTAGCAAGCCTAAGACCACCACATTTGTGTTCATTGATCAATATGTGGCCTTGCTGTAGTGTGGTTCAGCATCAAGATATTGAGGGTGATGTCTTCAAAGAGGGGGACACAGGTAAAAGAAAGGTAAAATGGAGAATGCTAGGGGCTGATGGGCTTAAGCAGGGAGAGGTGAAGGAGTCAGGGAGATGAGGGCAGAGAAATGAACCATGCACCAAAAAAAGCCATATGGAAACTTACTATCTTGTGATCCAATTAAATACAAAAGAGAGATTGACATGAGATATGAGATATCTGCATGACTAGGTAACGCTGCTTCTAGAAGCAGTGGGTCACTTAAAAAAAAAATCCCAGTGGCAGTCATGCAGATATCTCATATCTCATGTCAAGCTCTCTTTTGTCTTTAATTGGATCACAAGACAGTAAGTTTCACAGGTCAAAATGTCACCAACTTAACAGCTGAGAAAGAAAAGATACAGCTTTGCATTGTGTAGGATGTACCAGAAAGTGCCAGCAGAAAGGTTGGCCCGTCTGAACATTGAAAGGAAGAAAAGCCTCAGACTGCTACAGACATCAAACCCCTCTGTGGATCCTACTTGTAACAACTATTTATAATGAGTCCTAATGAAACTTACCTTCTAGGTGCCACAAAGTTTTAATAAGAGAGACTTTCTTACCTCCCCCCTGCATAGAACAAGGAGAAATATGATGCTGTTGAGGTCATTCTCTAACTGTAAATTGGAGCCAACTGCTATAGAGGTAATCTCTTATAAAACCAGTAAAACTGCCTTCTTTAATTGACTAATAGACATAGGAACTGTGAAAAGGATTATTCTCTATTCAGAACCAAATATAATACTAATGTCTCCTTAAGCTATGCACTTAAGCAAAATATATTAATACAGGAGAGCTCTGATATCAGCAATGGATTATTCTACCAAGGAGATGTTGGCCAGGGAATCCAAGCCCCCCCAAAAGGGAAAGGCTTCTTGCCTGTAAACTGGGATACCTGCAAGAAGAGAGGCGATAAGGCCCTGCTGTTGAAGACCTGATGTAAGCATGGGAAAGATGTATTGAGACCACACTTGCAAGTGTACAGTTGGTCTCTGGAATACCAGAGAGTGTTACCAAAGGCCACTAAATCAATAAAGCAAATATAGGTCTCCTTGAGTCAAGCAAGACTCCTCCGTCAGCACCAGCTACACCTCACCTTCCTGGAAGTACTGTGCAGCAGTGGCAGCCATATGCCTGTATATCCCAAATCTAATTGGCTATTGGTTCTCTCCTTGGAGGAATAACCCACAGCTGATGCCACAAGCTTACATCCTCTAGTGGTTAGGAGATGTTATAAGCCACAGTAAGACCCTGTCATATGTTACAGAAAAAACGTAATTCATGGATGAACATACCATCCAAACATCTGTGTCTATACCAAAGTAACCTACCATAACATTTAGTACTGTTTAAATACCTATATATCTAATTGTTTGTGCTTCATTAGTAGGATCAAAAGGTTATTCCTGGACAAACTGTCAGCCCATGAAAGGAAACAGCCAGAACTGACCAGAGTCCAAAACAACAGCTCCAGAAAAAGTAGACTGTTTTGCTTCTCGTCCACCTGTGCCCCTTTTCTAAGCCTAGGGAACACTCTGTGGAAGAGGGGGCATGGTAGAGTGTAAGGGCTGCAATTGGGGTGAATGGTAAAACTACAGCAATATAGTCTGGACACTTATTTGATCAACTTGATTGAACATACAAGCCCCCCCAGCTGGATGGTGGGACCCTTGGACTGTGTGGGTTTGGGCACAACTACTTGCAAATTGGTTTTATGTGAAGGATGCTTGTACTCATAAATTATTACTTATTGTTAAAAAATGAAAAAAAATTAAAAAGTAATAGAAAAAAATAAAATAAATCCCAGTGGCAAGTGAGCAGTACCTGCCTATGTATTGTTGGTCAGGGAGGTCCCAGAACAATACAGGCTCTCATCAATTCTCTTGGTGAACGAGAGAACAAGACCTTATTGCTGAAGACAGCAGGTACCTCACTTGCAAGATATAGAGAAAACAAACTGGAACCAGGCTGGAAGCTTTCTCCCTGCTGACTAACTTTCAAAGTGCTAAAGGGGTAATACAGGCAGCTGGAAGAGAAAAGGCACCCACAGCCTTATACAGTTATGAACCAGTGAACTACAAAATCAACCTGCCAAGCAAGATGTGCCCACCTGGACAATAGTGGCACAATTGCTTTGTGGGCAACCAACCATGCTCTGATTGAATTTGAGCCTGTTCCACAGGAGGGAATCTATAAACTATGGACTATGGAAACAACCCCTGTAGGGAAAGAGCATAGGCTAAAGATGGGTGGTGGGGGGTGGGGGGAATATACTACTATTGTTCAACTACATTGATACAACATCAAACTCCATTCTAAATATGTTTATACCCATATACAAAAGCTCTCTCCGCTTTAATTATGCCTCTTTGTGCAAAGAATAAGTGACAATAAGCCCTAAATAAGACATTTATACTGACTATTCTAAGGTTCAGCAAACATTGACGAAGAGAGGTCAGGAAGAAGTAAGAGTAAGAAGATCGGGAGGAAGCTAGAGAACGCCATCCACTAGCACGACACAGTTATTGCAATCATGAACACACAGCAGCTGTGATTACCTGTATTGGGCCTGCACAACACAGGCCCTGTCAGCAATCAGTTATGGATGGGGGAAGGGCTCAAGGAACCCTACTCCTTACTACTGAACCATGTGATATTGACAGGATCTGGGAAAGGGGAGGAAATTGTCTTCAGCTGTGTACCCTGCTGAGTCCACCAGGCTCCAGTGGATAGTTCCAAACCCATGGCCACACAAACAAAACAAATAAACCAGAAAGTGAGATTTGTAAAAAAGGGAGCTGGAGGGATGGATCAGTGGTTAGAGCAGTGACTGCTCTTGCAGAGGACACAGATTCAATCCCCAGCACCCACATGGCAGCCAACAGCCAGAGGAATCCAACACCCTCTTCTAGCCTGTTGCTCACTATATAGACCAGGCGGGCCTTGAACTCACAGATATCCGCCTGCCTCTGCTTCCCAAGTGCTGGGATTAAAGGCCACCACGCCCAGCATAAGATATCTTTTTAAAATTAAATGTGGGGTTGGAGAGATGGCCTAGTGGTTAAGAGCGCCGACTGCTCTTGCAGAGGACCCGGGTTCGATCCCCAGCACCCACATCTGTAACTCCAATTCCAGGAGAACTCCAGTTCCAGGGAAATCTGAGACCCTCTTCTGACCTCCGCAGCATTGCACGACACGGGTGCACAAACCTACATGCAAACAATACATTCAAATAAATAAATAAATAAATAAATAAATAAATAAATAAATAAATAAAATTTAAAAAATAATAAAATTAAATGTGTTCCTTGACAGTTTCATACATTTTTGCAATGCGTACTCATTACTCTTGGTTCCCATTCCTAGCTACTCTTCCTTATAAATCTTTTAAAAAATATTCTATTAATTTTATTTTTCTATGTATGACCGAGCTGGAGCCCTGAGCACCGTGTGGCCAGCACGATGGGAACGAAGTCCTAAGTGGACACACTCCCTGGCCATGTCAGAAGCATGCCCTTGCAGTGGAAAGAATAGTTTCAGTGGGATTCTGGTGGAGGTGACTATTTTGAAGCCCTCACTCTGCAGTCCAAATCCCCGACCTCCTGCCAGATCTGCCATGCCCCAGAGTGGTCAGACACAGCTACATAAGAAGAACAGCAAGGAGCGTTGGGCAAAAGGAGCCTGTGGGGCTCCTGGAGAGAGAGCTGCTCAGCTCGAGCAGTGACATTTCTAGGAAGTGATACAAGCTTCCCCTAAGATGCACAGGGTAAACTCAGCATGGCCCAGCACATCAGATATTGTCTAACAGTTCATCGTCTCAGTGGCTTCCACAGTCTCTGACTAGAACTGTTCCTTCCAGCCACCCATCTCCTGCAGGACTTATGCATAAGCTAAAAGAGACAAGTCAGAACCAAGTTCAATGAAACAGGAAGAAAAGACACACCCAGCCCCATCTGAAGACACTAAGCGATACTCAGACCTTCAGGGTTGAGGGTGAGAGGTCCGGTCCTCAGAGAGCTGGACCCACCCCTGCCCCTAAGCCTGGGGCTTGGGCAAAGCTCTGTTGCCATCTTGTGGTCAGTTGGAGGTGAGCTTCCAAACTTTGACTGGCTGCTCAAGCCTCCTCCGGAGTAACAAGTTCCAATTCCAAAATCCTTCTCAAGCTTTCTGTGACACACATCTCCAATGGGAGGCCAGGCTCTGGACAAGGACTTGGCCAGGCTCCATCAGAAATGTACTGTGTGCCTGGAGGACAGTCCTCCTGGGCCCGCCTTCTGGCCTGGCACCTCAGGGGTTTCCAGGCCAGGCTTCACAGACCCCCAAGTTCCCTTCCAGACTTAGTAGATATTTATGGAGTCTTTGTTTCATATAAAGTCTGGGGGAAGGGAGGTGGGGGTGGGGATCTAGGGGAGGTGTTTGTCCCCTCAGAGCACTTGACACACGGAGTCTATTGAAGGAACAGTGGCTATTTTATGCATTCCCTCCATACGCAAAGATGGAAGACGGTGTCTATATATGGAGCCCAGAGGGAGCCTGAAGCTCAGACCTGGGTGACAGTGGGAGTAAACCAGCAATGTGTGTCCGAGTGTGAGAGTTTGTGTTTGATTGTTTTGTATCATTGTGTATATGTGTTCCCGGGCATGAGTGTTTTAATACTTCTTCACACAAGAGGAGACAGGCTTCAGATAAGACCTGGAAGGTGAGGGACAGAAGAGCTCTTGGATCCAGGGAAGCAGGCATGGCTTTTTTCTATGAACAGAGAGGCTGGGACTTGAAAATAACTCACAGATTCCTCAGAACTCACAGTTTGGCTTCCTGGTTGGTATTTCCGCTGTGGGTGAGATTTGCACCACCTGTGATAGCCAAAGCAGACTGTCCTAACTCCAGAGCCTAGAAGTCCACCCACCTTCCAGAAGGCACCCCTCCTCCCAGAATACCCATCTTCCCTCACTCTCCTGCACCACTCCATCCCAGCCCAAGCACATAGCCAGGATTTACCCCCTGACACTATCCCTTGTCACTCCCAGCTCCTGGAGAGACCTGGGACATGGGTTGAGGTGAGTTCCTACTTATGAGTCCAATCCCACCTTTTGAGTCCAGGAGGTCCATTCTCCACTGTGTCACATGGAGCAGTGATGGGCCTCTTCAGAGACACCAACCTTTCACATTTTCCACGAAGGTCACCAAAACCAACCTAGATGGGAGTGGGACAGGGAATAGAGGAATAGCAAGGGCTGGAGTCGCCTCCATTCAAGTGTGAGGGAACAAACCCAAGCTGGACTTCGGACTGGTCTCTGGGAGCACTGGAATTCATCTAGAAAACGTCTAGGCTCTTTCAAAGGGCATGTCAGTATTACTATGTTCATTTGACAGAAAAGAAAAATGAGATATGATTTTGTGTATGTGTGTACACACCTATGCACAGATTAAATTTGCATCTATTTTGCATTTTAACTTTTCATTAAGTTTCTCAATCTCTCTCTGCTCTGTGAGACAAAAAGGCTGGACAAGAGCCTGTCAGATAGCTCAGTGGGTCGAGGGCCTGAGACCTGAGGTCCATGCTTTGATTCACGTGGTGGATTGAGAGAACTGACTCCTACAAGTTGTCCTCTGTTCTCCACAGGCATGCTGTGGTACTTGCATGGTGCAACACACCACACACACACACACACACACACACACACACAAATATAACAAAAATTTTACAAAAGGAAGGCCAAAGTCTCTCAGCCCATGACGAGCTGTGCTAGAACTCAGCTCCTAAATTTCTCACTGGAATCATTGTTAGTCACATAACGATTTTCATTTTTGACCTCCTGGCACAGTCTACTGAGTCAGGTTTGCTCCTGATACAACACTCCTGCACCAGTCCCAGGAATCAAGAGTGACTCCAGCCTCCTTTCTTGTGTTTAGTTAAGTACTCAGGGTAAGTCAGTCAGCCTAGGATGTTAAACTAATATTCATAGCTAGTGAGCTGCTGTTAGGGTAGTAGCTTAAAATGGCCCATTTAAATGGAAGGGGAGATGGTTCCCTCTGTTTCTCTAAGAAAGCAAGTGGTGCAAGTGCTACTGATAGCCATCTTCTAACTATGGGGAAAGTCCGTCTAAGGACAAAGAATGCGATGCACCACGACCCAAATGATCGCTGGAAAACATCTGGCACCCGGGTCATGCTCTACCTGAAGCCCTGGCTCTCAACTGTGATGAGATCAGATAGCCCTGCTTACTGTTTGAATCAGTGACTTGACTTTTCTTGCACCCAAAAGCTTCTCACAGGCACATCTGGACAGATACACTTTCTCTCGCTTCTGTCTTTTAGACTTCTTGCCTTTCTCCAGACCCAGTCAAAGCCAAGCCAGCACACATTGAAAGGGCCAGGGCACTCTAAACGTGTCTTCTGACCACCACAAATGTCTCTTGTGGTATCTTAAGATGTTAAAAGCCATGCAGGGCCCTGCGGCCTAGCTCGGTCCTGCTTCCCATTAGGATAAACACATCTCTCAGTGGAGGGACCCATGAACAGTTCCAGAAATAGCCTGCCCACCAGAGAAAATGCATTTTATTTGACAGGCTTCCCACAGCCATATCATTATCATATAATCTCTTTTATCCACCCCTTTTCCCTGCCTGGAACTCAAATTGCATCTTTAAAATGTCTAAATAGCAGTTTGGTGCTCTGGGGGGGGGGGAACGACACTCTACTCCACTCTGAGCTGGGAAAATCAGTGTCAAAAACCTAACTTCAGAGAAATCAGGGTGATGGCTTGGGAGCTGTCTCACAAACAGTTATTTTTTCTGTGAAAAAAAAAGGGTTTGGGCTGGAGAGATGGCCTGGCGGTTAAGAGTGCCAACTGCTCTTGCAGAGGACCCGGGTTCGATCCCCAGCACCCACATGGCGGCTAAGAACCATCTGTAACTCCAATTCCAGGAGAACTCCAGTTCCAGGGGAATCTGAGACCCTCTTCTGACCTCCGCGGCATTGCACGACACGGGTGCACAAACCTACATGCAGACATTACATTCATACACATAAAATAAATAAATAAAAATTAAAAAAATATATTTAAAAAAAAGGGTTTGAAAATATTTGCCAATGGACTTAACTTTCAGTATCCAAAGGTCTAGTGCTCAACATCCAGATCAGCACCTTGAGCTCCACAGATTCCACGTGGGCACCTTCATGCGTGGTACTTGGCTAGTGACTCTTGCAGCTTCCTTCTGCCTAGCTGGGTTGGTCATGCATGGTGTAGCTGCCTGATACAGAAAGGAGAGATTGAATGTGATGCCTAAACACGCTGACCAGTTCAGCCATGGGTCTGCCTGGGCTAGTCAAAGACAGTGTCAACGTGAATATTTTACAGAACAGAGGGGCCCATGCATGGGGTGCTGAGGGCTGAAGACATCTCCTTTCATTATTTGGTTCATAGGCGAGCTCTACCTGCCCTGTACAGGCTCAGAGCAAAGCCAAGAATCTGGGCCTGGTTCCCTGCCCCCTGCCTCAGTGCCCTGCCAAGGTTCTTCAGTCTTCCCCCAGTACTGGAAACCTGCTCCAGATCGTCCATGGCCTGAGTGACAGACTGCAGCTCCAAGGGCTGGAGAGTCTCTTGGAGCAGAGGGCTTTCTATATTAACTTTTCCCTGTCTCCAAAAGTGGCTTGGAGGAGTGTGTGCTCCCGCACAGTGTGCTGAAGAAGCTTTGGAGAGCTAACCAGCGTTTGTCACGCCCACAGACTCATGGCAGCCGCAGAGCAGAGTCCTCACTGGCCCCTGGTTAGAGGCCAGTCAGATCCCAGGCTAGGTTTTGCTGCCGCTCCAGGCCTGGCTCATCCCACGGCCTACCCCGATGGTCTGCTGCGAGGAGGCCTTCGGAGGCCAACACAGCCCTTACATGGATTTCCTTATTGCCTCTGAAACAGACCTGGAAGAGCAAACGGTAGAAATTCTGCAATGGGCAGGACTGGGTAGGCTAGGTCGCTCTGAGGCTCACACTTAACCCTCCCTCTTCCTGACAGTTTCTCATGATCTGTGTTGGGCAGCATAGACAATCCCAGGAGAAAGGACAACGCAGAATTTTCTGGAAAACTGATGAATCCCTAAGCTCACAGGGGTTGCTGAAGTACCCCAACTTTCCACACTTTCTTTCCTGCATTGTTTCTCTACTTTGGTGGCAACTTTCCTGCAGCCTTCTGTCAGGTCCTCATGTCCAGAGAGATCCTGCTTTTCTCTTTCCAGGAGCCACACCCTCCAAGATGGACTTGTGGGAAGACACACACGAAAGCATACACACAGAGACACAGATAACACACAGAGACACATATAACACACAGAGACCCACAGATCATGCAGTCCCCTTTAAAACCAAAATATATGAGCATATATAATCATAATTTCTTCTAGATTTCTGAAGTCTAAAAAATATGTCAGGGGTGGGGTGTAGCCCAGGGATAAAGCTCTTGCCTGGTATTTACACAGCCAGGGACCACAAAAAAATAAAAGGCATTTTCCCTACACTTTAGTTTGAGGAAAATTTCAATCATCACAAAGAAGTAACAGAGAAGCACAGAAGAGCTATTTCCAGTGAGCAGGGTTTGGGGAAGGCCTCTCTTCCCCAGCCTCAAGGGTCCTGGGCAGTGGTTCACAGGAGAGTGTGTCTGGGTGTGGTGTGCTTGGCTCCCACACGTGGACTCCATGTGTCTGCGTGTGTGCCTGAGCATGTGTGCCGAGGCTTCCAGAAGATCCAGAGCCGCTGGTCCAGTCAGATCAGGCAACAGAAAATCTGCATTTAATTGCAAATGTTGTAAAAATAATCACACAGAAGACCAAGCTAGCCTTGAAACTACGCAGCCTTGACTTAGTGCCTGAGCCCGGGACATCTTTCTACTGAAATGCTTATAAAGCTGTAAACTATAAGTCAAAATTCCTTCAAGAACGTGTCTTCTCTTGTTAGGATGATTTTAACTTTTAAGAGTGTTCCCAGCCTTTTCTGGGGAAAGGAGATGTGAGTGGAGATGAGAGGTATATAGGGTGAGGGAGGGGGGCGGGCAAGCTGCCTTCCATCCCTCTTAAAGATGTCTTTGTTTTTAATTATCCATGTCGTGACGATAGTGAAATCAGCCTCTCTCTAGAGTTTTAAACTCAGATAAAGCGAATGCTTTGCAGCGTGGCCTTCACTCTACCTCCCAGGCGGCAGCTTTTCCCTATTTGAAGATTATTTATTGCTTCACAGCCACCTTCCATGAGGCTAAGTGATTCTCCATGCTTAGTGGTGAAAACAACCCGGGGGGGGGGGGAGTTCCACTGTGCTCCCCTGATCACTAAACCCACTCTGCTTCATCCTCCTTTTTCCAGGAGCACTCTGGGCTCGACAGCTAACAGGGCTGTGTGTCCTTAGCTTTAGGGACGGGTCCTGCAGCTCCTGGTGACTGACTGCTTGGCCTACACCACTCCAAAGAAGGCAAAAACAAACTGCTTTGAGAAGCTCACTGAGAAGGTGCTCAGTCCCTTCCAACTCCCCACCCTCTGCAGTGTCCAGTAGGTGGTCACCCTGGGGGACTTTAAAAGGCAGATTTAGCCCCAGTGCGCTAATGCCAACCTCTCCCAGATCCCCACCCAGGTCCAAAATAAATTCACACCTCCTCATTTCTGTCCTATTAATCACTCTGTCCCAGGGAAACCACACCGCCAACTCAGGCCAGTGGGATGGAGCCACAGAATACATGGTTTCAGAGATTTTTTTTCAAAATTAATTTTATTTCCTGCTCATATTTTTAATTTTGCTTCTATTACCAGAATGCAACTGGGCTGTAGCTCTTGAAGAGAAAACTGTAAATTCTATAGTTAGACTCTTTGGTTTTCATTTTCCTTCAAAAACTTCAGGTTGTGTTTTATAGACTACACTCCTCCCTTCTAGACTGGGACCCAGAGGAGGGGGTCACTCTCTCCCTCTGTCTTCTTCAAGCTTTGACTCTTACATCCCACCTGACTCCTGACTTGGCCTGGGTAATGCCCAGTGGCCCTGAGGCCCCTGCTTCGTAGAGACAGGCCAGATAGATCTGCCGGGTGGAATTGAGAGCTTAGCCTCTCTCCTTACCTGCAACATTTCCTCTCCTCTCCTTCTTCCGCTAATCTCTATCTGTTCTTGAGCCTCTTTAAAAAATAAAAACAAATGGCCAGAGAGATGGCTTAGTTGGTAAAGTTGGTACTTACTCTGCAAGCGTCAGGACTTGAGTTCATGCCATCATAACCCAAGGAAAGCTGAGTGGAGGAGCACATGTCTGTGACCCCAGGTCCGGAAAAGCTAGTAACTGGGCTGGCTTGGCCAAAATAGCAAGCACCAAGTTCGGTGACAGACCCCGTCTCAAAAAATAAGGTGCAGGCCTGGAGAGACAGCTCAGAGGTTAAGAGCATTTATTGCTCTTGTAGAAGACCTGGGTTCAGTTCCCAGCACCCACATGGTGGCTAACAACCATCCATAACTCCAGTTCCAGAGTGCCCAACAACCTCTCTGGCCTCCTCCCCCATTGCATCATCTGGGTGTACTTAACTTACAGACATACAGTCAATACACTCATACATGCAAAATAAAATTAAAATAATAAATATTTTTCAAAGACACCCAATGTCAACCTCTGGCTTCCATATGCACACGCACCAACAAATATGTACAAAATATGCCATACACAAAAAGAATATTTTTAAAACTTTACAGAATAAACCAAAAATATTTTTAAAGATTTTTGTCCAGTGCTAGGGATGAGCCTAGGGCCTCGTGCATGCTACCAAGTGCTCTGTCCCTAGCCACATTCCCAGCCTCCAAAAGAAAGCTTTAGTGCTCTCTGTATTTACTAAGGGCACAACACTGCTCTACACACTTTATGTATATGAATCACTTAGCACAGCCTTGTGAGGTGGATGCAGTTTTCATCCCACTGAGGCACAGAGTCAGAAACTTGCAGGACGTCTGTCACCCAGCTAGGAAGTGGGAGAGTTTAGCTTTGAATTTAGACCATTCCTAATAATTACAGCATTCTGTTCTTCAAATGAGAATTCTCTAGCAGGAGAAAAGGGGGTTTTATTATTTTCTTTTTTTAATTTTTTAATTTTATTTTTTTATGTGTATGAAGGTACTGTCTGCATGTAGGTTTGTGCACCTGTGTCATGCAAAACCACGGAGGTCAGAAGAGGGCGTCGGATTCCCCAGGAACTGGATTTAAAGATGGTTCTCAGTTTATTATTTTCTTTGGGTGTCTGTGTGCATGTGTGTGTGTGTGTGTGTGTGTCTGTGTCTGTGTGCACGCGCGCATGTGCATGGGTGCATGCCTATGTGCATACATGTGAGTACATGTGTGTATGGAGGCCAGGGTCAACCCTTAGTGTCTTCCTTAATCACTTTCCACCTCAGTTTTTAAGTCAGGGTCTCTCATTGCACTTGGAATGTGCTAACTCGACTAGACTGCCTGACCAGCAAGCTCCCAGCGCTGGGATTACAAGCACATGCTGTGCCTGGCTGTTTATGTGGGTATTGGGAGTTGAACTCATGCTTGCACAGTAACTAGCCCCCATTTTCTCATCTTTGCTAGTCCAGTATCTAATTATCAAGATGTGAATTACTTATCCTTTCAACTGTTCAGACCTCAACCAAGAACTGAAAATGTTAAGAAAAGGGGGCCTTTAAGAGGCAAAAATGACGTCACAGAATTCAAACTCAAAGACTCCAGAAGAAAGCTTCTCAGAATCCCCAGGCCTGTTAACTCTTACTTTACATGTAGTTCTAATATGCTTGGTAGGTAGGTTCCCAGGTTCAGCCCGTTAGAGACAATAAATTAGAAATAAATTCATATCAACTTTTAAAGGGATCATAAGGAAAACATCCCACACCACACCCCGCATGTTTTCAGGAAATATAATGTTGATGATATATTTGAAACTAGTGTACAGAAAAGCTTTGTTAACATTATAAAGTAAAATAAGCATAAATTAGATTTACAGTACAATTGCATATAAAACAAACAAAAGTCAGGGCTAAAGAGATGGCTCAGCAGTTAAGAGCACTGCCCGCTCTTTCAGGGGAATTATGTTCAGTTCCCAGCACCCATATGGAAGATAACAACCATTCTCTAACTCCAGTTCCAAGGGATCCAACACTCTCTTCTGGCCTCTCTGGGCATTGCATACACATGGTGTACTTAGATACAGGCAGGCAAACCACTCATACACATCAAAATAAATAAAAACCAAAACTCACAACTATGGAAAAAGAAACAAAGCAGGAATATATCCAAATTCACTTTTTGCTGTTGAAAATTATCTTTCTACTTTGGTTTCTTTTCCAACTTTTCCACAATGAGGATTTTCTAATGAAATGTTCACAATAAGCTTTTAAAAGATAAATAAAGAAAGAGGAAGAGAGAAAGAGAAGAGAGAGGAAAACAAAGTCAGGTGCAGGCTAGCATTACACTGGTAAGGAGGCAGAGGAAGAGAAACCACTGGATTCCCACCCCAGAATTCAAAATGATACCCAGCCAAGGGACCATCTCCTGGAAGAGGCAATTGTTCTATGTAAATCAATCTCCCATAAGTATATCACCATACATTCAACTGACAACTAAAAGGATCATTTCTATTAGTTCAATGTTTATTCTTCCCAGGCCAGGACTTTCCTTACAGTCATTGGGACACTGAAGAAGGAAGCTTGTCCTCAATCTGCCCATAAAGACTTGGGGCCTGGCAAGGGACATATAGGCCAAAGCCAAAGTTTGCCTCTGTCCAGGCCACCCAGCTGAGAACTCCAAGAAGCAAGAAATCAAAATCAAAAGTTTTTCCCCAAAAACGTGTATGGTGGTGCATGCCTGTAATCCCTGCACTCAAGGGTGGAGGGAGGAGGATCAAAGAAGTTCAAGTCATCCTTGGCTACATAGGGAATTTGAGGCCAGCCTGGGCTATATGAGACCTTGTCTCAAAATAAGAAAAGGAAAGTAGATAAGCATATGTCTTATGACTCAAAGAGTATATTTCAACTATGAGGAAAAGCTACTTAGTTCATGTAGGTGGGGCTGGTACACACACCCTACAGGAATCCTAGAAGGCTGGAAAAGCCAGACCAATTAGAGAGCTAAAGAGGCCCTGTCTGTGGCTCCTTGAACAAGTGTGTTTCCTTTGAACTCTAAACCCCTGGGGCACAGACATTATCTATATTGCCATCCTTTGTTTATGAGATCTATTGGAAAGAGAGAAAGTGGGAGAAAGGAGGATGTAAGGGAGGTAAAAGGAGAGGAGGGGAGGGGAGAAGTTGTCTGCTTTGGGTCTACTTTCCTTATTTTTCATAGAAAGAACAGAATTCCAGGGAGGGGAGAAGTTGTCTGCTTTGGGTCTACTTTCCTTATTTTTCATACAAAGAACAGAGTTCCAAGGAGGGAAATCGATTTACCCAGGGTCACACTGCAAGTCTGTGGCCCAGCCTTAACCAGAAATCACTTTCCTGGATTCATGCTAGATCGAGCCACTTTGACAGAACTTAAAGCAGTCTTTATGTCAAATGAAATTTGGTTTATCTTCCAAGAACTGCTCAATGCTTCTTCCCATAAGCGCTTCTCAGATCCTGCTCTGAAACTTCTCCCTGGCATGGGTTCCCAGGCCACACCCCGTGCCCTCCCCATCTGGCGTGGGTTGTGATAAGTGGCTGGAAAACAATCTCCCTCCCTGTAAAACCCAAGCCAGAACAGGCCTCAAGCCTGGGCTAACCGGAATCTGCACCCAAAGACCAGTCTTTCTGTTCAACCACAAAAGGAACTAAAGTCTTTCAGAAAAATTCCTAGTGAAGCATTGGGAACTGGAATCAAATGGACAGCTTTGCGTGCAGCTGAGGCTGAACAGGCCCACAGACCACCACATTCTAATCCAAGGACTCAGCTTTGCATGCAGCTGAGGCTGAAGAGGCCCACAGACCACCACATTCTAAATCCAAGGACTCAGCTTTTGGCCTTCAGGGGAGTGTAGGTAGAAAGCAGAGTAGATGGTGAATTCAGCCTCGCTCGCTGTCAGTGGACATGAACCTCTCCATTGAAAGCCCTCTCAGTGTATCTGAATCTCCTGGGTATGGGGGACATAGAGGATCCAGCTATGTCCACCCAGCCCCCTGGCATTGACCCCTACAGGTCAGAGATGCCAAAGGGCCCCTTATGATAAAGGTAAAAACAGAGACAGACAGACAGATGCTGTCTTCCATGTTCTGTGTACATGGTTAGTTAGCTTGAGTGACATTGGGTTAGGAGTACCACCTTTGAAGAAAACAACATGAATTCTATGTATTGAATTCCCTATCAAGATTTTAGAGTCTACCAAGTTCTAGTTTCATTCAGGTAAACACAGACACTAGTAGATTGTGTCAAGGGCTGGAATGGCACCCAGAAATGCCAACATGTAATTTGAGCTGACATTTTAATTCATCTGTCATTTTCCAACGCAAACGTCCTTCCCCTCTACGGAACCCACACACTCCCACGGTGGAAACATTTCCCCTCTGATCTGGCACAGAAGCATAGCTGTACTTCTCCATAACAGTGAATCGTTTCTGTTTTCATGGTCATGGGTCCCTGTGAACAGTTTGAGGAAAAGCTTCCTGCTCGACTTCCCCTGACATCCAGGCCCCTCCTGCAGCACCCACAGAATGCTTGTCTCCTGAATGAATGAATGAACAGAATTGGCTTCCACGGAGCAGCTGAAGAGGAACCATAAACCAACCCTTATCATACACTAGTCTATGAGGACTTTGCAGATACATGGGCATTTATAGAAAGTGTAAAGCTTTTATCAGAATCCAGAAAGGGAACCACAGCTCCAGCGTGGTGGGAACAGTTCAGATGAGGTTGTCCCTATGAGAGCACTTTGGATTTCCATCAGGGACATGTCTTGTGTTGAGCTCCTAGAAATTGCCAGATAAGCCACGATCCATTCTGTCCCTCTCTGTGTCTCACTCAACAATAAAAATGTCAGTAGTTGCGACCATCTTCCAAATACCTATTGGGTGCTAGGCTCCACTCTAGTGTTTCCTGTATTACAAATGAAGATCCCCAGGCTCAAAGGGGGAGTCTCAGGTGGTAGAGGTGGCAAGTGTGGGCTGGGTTCTATGCTTTGAAGTCCTCAGAACTCTTCTGGAATGACTCATAGGACATATGAGACCCCAGTAGTGCCACCGGGATAATGAGACCTTCCAGTTAGGAAACCCCAGAGTCCCCGAGACGTGTATGTGTGTATGTAACAGCAGACGGGTATATGAACATGTGCATGGATGGATGGATGCACAGGTGCATGGATAGATGGATTATAGGTTAATGAATGGACTGATTGATAGAGGGAGGAGAGAGAAAAATCTCTTCCTTTAGCTCTTCTAAGTATTTTTCTGCCTCATCGGGGTACCACAGACTGAATCACATTGATATACCCCAATTTGGAAAACAATAAACTCAAAGAAGAAGGCCATGACCCTTACACATTGGACTGTGGCCCTCTCTTCCAAATTAGAATGCCAACCTCCTTACTCCCAGAACCTCCAGAATAGAATCCTATTTGACAGTGGAACCACAAAGATATAATCAGTTAAGAGGGTACCACACTAAAATGAATAAGTCCTAATCTGATATGATTTGTGCCGTTTTAAATATTTGTTTTATTGTGTATATATCTGTATGTGAGTGTATACCACATGTGTGTTTGTAGTGCCCATGGAGGGTAGAAGACGGAGTCAGATCTCCTGGAGCTGGAGTTACAAAAGGTTGTGATCAGAACAGTGCGGGTTCTGGGAACTGAACCCAGGTCCTCTGGAAGAACATCAAATGCTCTTAACTGCTGAGCCATCTCTCCAGTCCCAGGTTGACATCACACACACACATACACACACACACTCACACACACACACAAACACACACTCGTGGAAAATGCCATTTGAAGATTAAGGCAGAGCTCTTCAATTCCAAGAGCACCAATAATTACCAGCAAAGCACCAGAGGAGAGGAAACAGGCATGCATGGTTTCCTTTCACAGTGTCCAGAGCCAGCCCTCCCAACACCATGACCTTGGCGCTCCAGCCTCTAGAACTGTGGGGTCATAAACTGCTGCTGCTTAAATTACCCAGTTTGTGGTACTCAATTATGGAAGCCTGGGCCAACGGACATGCTCCTTTCTTCCAGAAATGAGGCAAAAGACATGTGTAAACTAAACTCTACATCTGCCCCAAGTGTCAAATTCAATTTTTAACTCCCTGCCCCCCCGCAAAGAGAGACACAAGGTATTGGAACAGCAGAACTAGTAAGGGCCTGTGTTGCCCAGCACCATTAAACTTTCCTTAGATTCTGTACGAGGCTTCTTAACTCAAACCACTCCCCTCCAGAGGTTTTCATTGCTTATTTACTTGTTTACTTCCAAGGTGTAATTAACCAAATCTGAAGCCAGGGCTCTGGAACTCTGGCTAGAACACACCTGTCCGGTTCCCGGCTCCTATGACTTAGCCAACCCCTTGAGCCTCATCCATCACCCTTGAACAATGGCCCCAGGACAAGCCTCCCTAGGGAAAGGGAAGGGGTCTAAGCCACCAGAGCCTGCAGTCCACTCCCAGGAGACAAGATGGAAGGGTTCCTCACTACTATACAATATCTGTCCTGTAAGGACTGGAGGTAAGCATCCAGGGGAAGACTCAGCAATGGCCAAATGGGAGACACAACAGCCAGGGCGAGGTGCCGTGGAGAAGCAAGAAAGGCATTTGGGGAAGTCAAGATGAGAAGAGATAAACTGCAGTAGTTAGAAACGCAGACTTTGTCAAGTCAAGGGGAACTTGAAACTCAAGTCCCAGATCACAGCTACATTTAGAGGCTGGAGCTGTCAGTGGGTTTGAAACCTGGCCAAATTGCCTGTTTTGGGGTTCAAACTTCTGGGTGTACTTGAAGCCACAAACACGACATTTCTAAACAGAGGAACCAAAAGTAGAGGAAACAGCTGGGTTCGGTCCCACCACTGTCGTTAATTCCCTCGGTTCCTGAAGGAACAGGTTCTACGCCCATCTTGAGGTCTTTGGTTCCCACTCATGTTCAGGAGCAAGCCCATGGGCTGGGGTTACCCAGAATTTCCTGTGTCAGACCCTGAGCAGAATTCATGAGAGCCTCAACCTTGCCCTTGGATTTCACCCAGAGATTAAGCCACATATGAGTACTAAGAATCATCAAGCCCACACCTGCAGGAAGGAGCCACGGAATAGGTCAGCATAGACACAGATCACAGTACCAAAAGTGACTGCTGACATACCTTGTCTGCTCTCACTTCTCCAGAGAATGACTAAATCCTTAACAGTGAACAAAGAAATCAGGCAATCATGCAACCGAGGACCCCTCCTAAGACTCTGTCATCTCTATGTTCTAATTCTCAGTCCTAGTAAAGTTGATTTGACCTTGAGGAGCCTACACATAAATGGTGGGACAGGCCGTGGCTTCAGCACTGTCTAGAAGTTGCCAAGGCTGACCATCCATGTGATGCATCTTTCCTGGGTGGCCTCTCTCTTTCAGTAGTGATACTTCTGCAACATGAGACTGAGTAGGCCACCCCAGAAAGTCCACCTAGGTTGCCCAGGGTACCAGTGGGCCTCTCTTTCCTGCTTTTGGTATCTTTGGGGACTATACTGAGCATCCCAAGGAAGTGAGACAGAGAAGCTGCAAGATTAGACAGAACAGAGCCAATTAAGATGGGTGAAGGCCTGTAACCCACCCTGATGCAATAGCACTTGTTAGGACCTTACAGACTGCTCTCTATGGAAGCGCACTAGTTTGGGATTCAGTAGGAAAACCAGTCACACTCTGATTTTGTCAGCTCACTGTGGGCACAAGGGCCTTGAGGAATCACTTAAGGAAAGGAGAGTCAAAAAGTGGTGCCCATGACGGTAGACGTGGCCATTTCTTCCCAGGGATAGATCCACTCTGAAACCAAATTCTCAAGACACAGAGTAGGCAGAGAACTGAGATCAATTAACTGATGATCTTATGCTTTGGGTTCCTCATTTTCTTTAATTCTTTTACCTTTATTTAGTATTTATTTATTTATTTTGGTGTGTGGATGTGGGTGGGGTGCATGTGCATACATGTAGAACTCGGAGGACAGCTTGCGTGAGTCAGCTCTCTCCTTCTACCATGTGGGTTGCATGGATTGAACTCACGCTGCCAGGCTTGGTGGCAAGTGTCTTTACTTGGTAAACCATCCTGCCAGCCCCATAATTTCTTGGTCTGTAGAAAAAAATTCTATTTTCATATTTTCCATCTTTCTTTCCTTCTTTCTTCCTTTCTTTGATTGTCTTCATTTTCTTTCTCTTTCTAGCTTGTAAACAACAGAAATTTTCCATAGCTGTGGAGCCCCGGACATCTAAGATCAAGCACTGGAGAGCAGGTGTCTGGCAGAGCTGGCTTGCCCACAGACAGCTCTTCTTTCCTGCATCCTCACTTGGGGTCCAGGAAAGCTGGCATCTCTCTGGAAGTGGGCATCTGTGCAGTGAGTTCTACAGCCTCCGAAAACTATAGAGTTCAGTTCCCCTGAATGCCACTGTCTCCAGTGTTTGAACCCTAGATGACAGCTTTTATTGTTCCTGTTAGAAAATAGAATAGTCTTGGGGGCTGGAGAGATGGCTCAGCAGTTAAAAACACTGGCCATTCTTGCAGAGGACCTGGGTTTGATTCCCATAACCCCATGGCAGCTGACAACTGTCCTTAACCCCAGTTCCATGGGAATCCAATGCCTTCTTCTGACCTCCTCGGGCATGGGTCCACTTACATACATGCAGGCCATGTACTCATACACATAAAGTAAAACTAATAAAAAGAAAATAGAGGGGCTGGAGACATGGCTCAGTGGTTTGGGGCACTGACTGCTCTTGCAGAAAACCCAGGTTTAATTCACAGCACCCAGATGGTGGCTAGCAATTGTCCATAGCTTCAGTTCCAGGGGATCCAATGTGTTCTTCTCACCTCTATGGGCATTTCAAGACACTGGTGCACTTACACACATGTACTCATACACATAAAATAAAAATAATGAATATAATATTAAAAAGAAATTAGAATAGTCTCCTTTTCAATTTTTAGGGAATCCCACTACAGTCTAATTTTTAAAAATCAATTTCCTCTGAATTCTGACTTCCCACTCCTCAGTTCTCTGCCCTGGAAACTAGGCAGAAACTTAAAGACAAGGACAGGCACATCTGGACATCTCTTCCATACAGAGGAAGCATGGTGGGTTCAGTTCTAGATTTTGTCACCTTGCCCCAAGTTCTATGTGACACTGTCCCCAAATTTCAGTGATTCAAAATGTGGCCGCTTACTTCTCACCTGTTCCCCAGGTCTTTATTCATGAATCCTGAGGAGCAGTCCAATTTGGGACATGCCACTCTTGTACCAAAACAACAAGTAAAAATGCCCAATTGGGCAAAGGCTTTAAACACACTGTCTTACCATGCTGTGAGTGAATTTTTCTTTCTTAAAAAAAATGCTTGGGACTGGAGAGATGGCCTAGCGGTTAAGAATGCCAACTGTTCTTGCAGAGGACCTGGTTTCAATCCCCAGCACCCACATGGCTGCTGAGGACCGTCTTTGACTCCAGTTCCAGGGGAATCTGAGACCCTCTTCTGACCTCTGTGGCATTGCATGACACAGGTGCACAAACCTACATGCAGACAGTACATTCATGCACATAAAAAATAAATTAAAAAATAAATTTAAAAAATGCTTAGCCTAACTTCTGCATTGAAAATTTTTAAAGAGACTGAGAAAAAGATGAGAAACATGTATGCCAGAATGCATGAGGTCTGGTGGGGTGGGGGCAAGGAAGGGGTTATGGGTCTAGATTTGATTGGGAAATGTTATATGAAATGCACAAAACTTCAATAAAAAAATTGGCTTTGAAAAAAATTTAAAAAAAAGAAAAAGAAAAAAATGCTTAACCTTTATTTATTTATAGGAAGGTGAAGCATGAGAACAAGCCACAGCACACATGGAGGTCAGAGGACAATTGCAGAAGTCAGTTCTCTCCTCCCCTATGTGGGTCCCCAAGATCAAACTCAGGTCACAGGCTTGGTGGCAAGTGCCTTTGCATGTTGAACCATGTCAGGTGCCTTAGGAACTAAATTTTCTTAACTGGTTCTTCCCAAGGGATTAAACCTTTTTTTTTTTGTGGGGGGAATAAACCTTTCTTGTATGGAACTGTCTGGTTAAACCCCAAGCAGAGAGCATCCCTCTCACAGCCAGGAGCCCTACCGCCCTACCACCTATTCTCCCTCCAGCCTTGGAGAGACACTGAGTCCAGACAGCTCATTAACTTGCTCATTCCCGCACTTTCTCAGACCAGTCCCTAAACCTTTGTTTGTAAAAAAAAAAA
>VZQC01002789.1:1482565-1503656 GCA_009823505.1 Rhizomys pruinosus
GACCCAGGTTCGATTCCCAGCACCCACATGGTGGCTAAGAACTGTCTTTAAACCAGGCGTAGTGGCTCACACCTTTAATCCCAGCACTCGGGAGGCAGAGGCAGGCGGATCTCTGTGAGTTCAAGGCCAGCCTGATCTACAGTGTGAGTGCTTATGCCAGCTGGGACTATACGGAGACCCTGTCTCAAAAAGACAAAAAAAAGAAAGAAAGAAAGAAAGAAAGAAAGAAAGAAAGAAAGAAAGAAAGAAAGAAAGAAAGAAAGAAAGAAAGAAAGAAAGAAAGAAAGAAAGAAAGAAAGCTAATGAACAAGCACCTGATTTTTCAGGGAACAAAAGGACATCAGAGGAGACAGATTGGACATACAGCAGTGAGCACACGGGCTGGGACTGTGTCCTCTTCACCCTGGTACATCCTCATGCCAACCTGAGTACTGGGAACATGTTAGGGAGGAGGATGGCGACTGTGCTGAAGGCTGCACGGAGCCTGGTGGTGGGCTAATCAAGTGTCCACTCATTTGCTTACTCGGCCTTAACAACAACAATGGGAGGCATGGTACCACTGTTTTCACAGGTTCTTAGTGTAGATGGAGTGGAGCCACTTGTCCAAGGTCATTGATGGGGTGTGGACAGCCAAGGCTCAGACCTACATATGGCCTCATGGTCAGGCTGAGTTTAGTGTTTATGGAAAGACAGGCTGAAGCAGCCCTTGGCAGCCCTTCCAATCTGAGGGCTTCCGTAGCTACTGATGCTTACACAAATTGAAATAAGCCTGTGGCTTCCTCCTCTTAGCCAGGCCTGGGCTCCAATTACTGTCCTTTCCAATTTCTCTCCACTTATGCTGACCATATTTTTTGAAACAAAAATCAGGACACATTTGTCTGGCACTCGTCCAACATGTAGTGTCCCAACCCAGCATGCTGTTTGAAGCTAGCACTTCCTTGGAAATTCTGGGATACAGGGTCACTATATTAAGGGTCTTCTGACCTGGGGACATGGGCCCCACCCAGCCCAGACACAGAACAAGGACCACCCTGATGCCCATGCTCGTTTAAGACAGAAGATGTTGGGGTTGGGGAGATAGTTCATGCCTCTCTATCAGCAGGAGCCTGGGCCGCTGTACCATCCAGGAGACACTCTGGGTCTCCTCAGTCTCTGCCCACTCCCGACCTGTGAACTTTTGGTCCATCTCTGAGCAGAAACCTGAGGGCCTAGGACCACACTGTCAAATTCTACTTGTTCTTCTCCATAGGGAACCTCCTCCCCAAGACCTTTTATGGAAACACATACATTGATACCTGCCTTCTTCTTCCATCTTTCTCAACTGATTAGTGACATACACTAGTCCAAGCCCTCAGAAGGCCTAATGTGAGGCCAAGTCTGAGGGCTTGCAGTCCCTGATGTCTCTTTGCCTTGTCTTGCTCTTGGCCCTATGGGGAGGTCTAAGGTGGCATCATTTTAATTAAGTGATGGTAGACTGCAGCAAGGGCCTTAGAGAGAACAGTAAAGTCATATCCTCTCCTGTTCCTTCTCTGAGCTACCCCTTCTCCTAAAGAGAGGTCCTGCTTTTTCATCAGCAGCTCACAGCATTGACACCTGCCTTGACCAGAGGCCCACAAATAAATATGGATTTATTCTCCATGCCAAAAATCAGTACCTTTGTAGGCAACTTAGCAAACAGAAGTGATCGATAAATAGGCAGTGAGGTCATCCAACATGGAGCCATCCTTCGTGGAGGTCCTGAGGGTCTTCAAGTCTAGGAAAGGAAAAATCAGACTTCCCAACCTTAGCTCATAAGCAAGAAGCCTACATGTGCCCAGGTCCCTCCTGCCCCACAGAGAACACAGCATAAAACACTCTCCCTGGCAGAGATGCCGATATCAACACGGAGAGGCTCGGGCAAACAGACCCTCTTACTGCCTCTCCAACCATGGTTGAGAACCATTGGACCAGACCATCTTCATTAAAGGTCTTTGAGGGGCTTATGTTAGGAGTTGATGGTTAAGGATGGTTCACTTCACCCAGGCATGGTGAAGCACACCTTTAATCCCAGCACCTGGGAGGCAGAGGCTGGCGGATCTCTGTGAGTTCAAGACCAGCCATCTACATAGTGAGTTCCAGGACAGCTGGAGCTACAGGGAGACCCTGTTTCAAAAAGACACCCCCCCCAAAAAAAAAGAATGACTCAGTTTCTCCTGGAGCAGTGGTCCAAACCACTCCAAGCCTCCATTCCACATTTCCTGGTGATGGACTGATGATGCAGCGGATCAGAGGTTGGAGGGCTTTCCAATGCTGGGAAGCTTTCCAGTCTTCTCAGAGCAGGTGCGTTCCCTACAACTCCCATCTCCAAGGTCTCAGCTCGTAAGTGGCACTGGCTTTGCCTCTGTGTTGGGCTCTGTGCTGGGGACATGGGAGGTTTCTGTCATTTGCAGATTCTAGTCTTGGGAAGACTGATTCTCAAGAATGGACTTCCTGGGCTGGAGAGATGGCTTAACAGTTAAGAGCATTAGCTACTCTTGCACAGAACCCAGGTTCAAGTCCCAGAACCTACATGGTGGCTATCGACTCCAGATCCAGAGGATCTGACACCTTCTTGTGGCTTCTACGGGCACTCCACAACATGGGTACACTCACATACATGCAGGCCTAACACTCATACACACAAAATAAAAATAAATAAATCAAAAAGAATTAAAAAAGAATGGACTTCCCACCTCCCTTATGGCCAGCTATGGTCTTGACCTCCAAATGTAGTCCTGGGCACCCAGGCTTTGACACTGAACCTGTCCCAGTACGTTTTCCCTCACTTCCTACCACTCTTCCATAGCTCCACTGTACCTTTGCCTGTGCCCTACAGAAAATGTAAATCACCTTATCGAACTTCTAGAGATGAAAAAAAAATCACAATCTGGGTACATACCCACAAGATTCATCCTATTGCAGAGATACATGCACACCTATGTTTATTGCAGCTCTCTTCACAATAGTAAAGAGCTGGAAGCAACCCAAGTGTCGGCCCTCAACCGACAACTGGATAGAGAAAATGCAGTACATCTACACAATGGAATTCTATGCAGTGGGAAAGCAGGTAAATGGATGGAAGCTTTATGCTAAGTGAAGTAACAGAGTCCCAGAAAAACAAATGACAAATGGTATCACTCATTTGTGGTTGCTAGCTCCAAATCCCTAGTTGAAAGGCAAGCTGAGCAATGTTAATGTTATATTTCTTTTTATCTGGAAGCAACTGTGCTCTTATAATGTGAATCCCTTAACGGGCTCTAGAATTAACTTACCATTTATTTTCAGACTTTGTAATTGCGGTGGAGAGTATGTATTCATATTTTAGAAAAATATAAAATTAAAGGGAAAAAATAAACTCCTAAACATATTTTGGAATTAACATACAGTTTATTTTCAGAGGTCATAATTTTGGTATACATTTGACATATATAGGCATATTTTGAAGCAATACAAATGGGAGGGAACAATGACAAAGGGACTGGGTCAAAGAACTGACTGAAACAGTTAACTTCTGCCCAAACAATAAACTTCTGCAGAGAAAAACTTTAAAAAGACTGAGAAAAAGATGCAGGACATGGATGGCAGAATGCATGAACTGGGGTGGGGCAGGGGGGCATGGAAAGGGGAGTGTGTCTAAATTGGACTGAGAAATGATGAATAAAATACACAAAACATCAATAAAAATATTTTATTTTAAAAAAGAATAAGATTAAAAATAAAAATAAATGGCAGATTGTCAGGCATGGTGACACATGCCTTTAATCCCAGCGCAGAGACAGGTAGAGCTCTGTGAGTTCCAGGCCCCCTGGGGGCTACAGGGAGACCCTATCTCAAAAAGACCAAAAACTGAGTGAGTAAATAAATAAATAAATAAATAAATAAATAAATGAAATGGCAGGGCTGGAGAGATGGCTCAGCAGTTAAGATCACTGGCTGCTCTTGCAAAAGACCCAGGTTTGAATCCCAGCAGGCACATGGCAGCTAGCAACCATCTGTAACTCCAGTTCCAGGAGATATGATGCCCTCTTCTGGCCAGCACAGGCACTGCATGACATGGGTGCACTTACATACATGCAGGCATAACACTCATAAAACTTTAAAAATAAAATAATAATAAATAGGGGGCTGGAGAGGTGGCCTAGCGGTTAAGAGCACCGACGCTCTTGCAGAGGACCCGGGTTCGATCCCCAGCACCCACATGGCGGCTGAGAACCGTCTGTAACCCCAATTCCAGGAGAACTCCAGTTCCATGGGAATCCGAGACCCTCTTCTGACCTCCGCGGCATTGCACGACACGGGTGCACAGACCTGCATGCAGACAATACATTCATACACATACAAAAATAAATAATAAAAAAAAAAAATAATAATAATAATAATAAATAAAAATATTTTAATAGCCCAATTCAACCCACATGCATTGGAGGGCTACTGTGTTGGAAAATTAGAGCCAAGGGACTTAAAGAAGAAGGTCCAACCTTGCTGGGCCCTAGATGATTGATTGGAATAAGACACTGGCCTCTCAACCTTTACAAACCCAACACCCATGGCACATCGTATACAACTCCAAGGGCATCCTTGACATGATGGACCTTAGGGCTAACTCCAAAGGGTGCCACCCACATAGTATGGATACATTTGATGGCCCACACTGATGCCACCTGGAATTCTTGCTGAGAAACTCATGTAAAACACAAGAACCTGAATGGCAAAGGGGAGAAGGATGTGGGTTCACTCCTTGGAAACCCTTATCTGGAGCCCAGCTTCATCTCATTCATATTCAAAATCAGGAGTAGTTTGTACCAACTAGCCTGTGAGTTCTCCAGTAGCACTTCTATATTGAGGGTAGATACAGCATTTCTTTCTTAAGCCTGTGCTCCTGATAGTGAAAGAAAAGAGCAGAGCTAGCCATGCCAGTGCATACCTGTGATCTCAGCACTCAGAGGACTAAGGCAGGAGGGTCCTTAAGTTCAGGACCAGCCAGGACTTCAGAATGAGACTCTCTTTTTAAAAAATCAAAACAAACAACTAAAAAGAGGAACTATTTTATATTACACCAGCATACCAGGTGCAAGCCATAACTGCCCCAGATAAGTAGGGCCTGCGGTTACACAATTTATGTTCCTTCTGTTTTGCCCCCTCTAGACCTAGCCCAGAACTTTTCCCATAAAACCCATTGAAAAACACCAAGGATATTTTGTTACTTAGCAGATATACTTCCTTTTTACCAACTGAACCAACTTCAGAAACCATAGTTTGGGAGTGCTCTCTGCCTAATTATTATTAATTATTATTATTATTATGCATCTATGAAAGAAGTGGCTTCCTCCATCTCTTTTGGGCATTGAATTCATTTCACTGGTGGACACAGAAGTCATGCCACTGCCTCCTTTATTAATCCTCAAAGAACATAAGAATATGGAAAACAAAGGGCCCCACCTTGGAGCATGTCTAGTGGATTGCTGGGCCTTGCTCTTGGTGTTGGGGGCTCGGTGAAGTGGGAGCAGGAGCTGTAATATCCTAGAAAATATGGTAGGACAACAGAAGTACCAGCAGAAGGTTAAGTTGAGGGTCACTTCCATGAACATTGTTTTCCCTTGAATCTACATTTGGTTGGTCAAGACTATTAATAAAGTCATTGGAAGTAGAGCCTTACTGTTGTTTAACTCACAATTTCTCTGTGCTCCTGTTACTAGAAACTTCCTAGCCTGGACCTTCTTCCTAAGACAAAGCTGTAGATATTTCCCTGCATTGCCTCTACTATGTCAAAAGTGCCTGTATCATACACCTAGCTCCTGCCCCAGTAAAAGCCTGCCTGGCTTCCAGGCCTTCCTGTGGCATACTTTCTGATAGGAGACAGCACATTAAAAGTAAATGGGAGTTCCAGGACAGCTGAGGTTACAGGGAGACCCTGTCTCAAAAAGACCAAAAAAAAAAAAAAAAAAAAAGTAAATGGGGCAGAGGGCTGGAGAGATGGCCTAGTGGTTAAGAGCACACATTGCTCTTGCAAAGAACCCGGGTTCAATCCCCCAGCACCCAGTTAAAGATGGCGGCTGAGAACCATCTTTAACTCTAGTTCCAAGGGAATCCGACACCCTCTTCTGACCTCCACGGCATTTCACGACACAGGTGCACAAACCTGCATGCAGACAGTACATTCATACACATACAAAATAAATAAAAATTTTAAAAGAAACATAAAAAAAAAAGTAAATGGGGCGGAATCTGAGAAACTGGAAATTTGGGGTGGCTAGTTACAATGTTAAAGATGGCAGTCAGAGTGGCTCACACTGAGATATGGTTTGACTATGGGAACAATGTATCACAGGCCTTCCCATAGTACTTGACCAGACTTCCCTGTGGGTAGTTTTAGAAGGGTGATAGGAGGATGTTGGAGGACCCAGGGAACTTGTAGAATAGATTCCTCATGCCCAAGCACAGAGGCACCACTTGTCCACTAGGTCTGGCCTCACAGAACAGGAAGAGACTGCATTATAGAAAGAATGGATTTTTAAAATCTATTTCCTTTTTTTTTGTATGTGTATGAATGTACTGTCTGCATGCAGGTTTGTGCACCCGTGTTGTGCAGTGTCACAGACTGGGTCAGAAGAGGGTGTCGGATTCCCCTGGAACTGGAGTTACAGACCGTTCTCGGCTGCCGTGTGGGTGCTGGGGATCGAACCCGGGTCCTCTTCAAGAGCAGTCAGCGATCTAGGCTATCTCTCCAGCACCTTAAATCTATTTCTTAAGGATCAACAATGAACTGTGTAAAGTAGGCTGACCCTGTCTAGTTAGCTATTTCTTTTTGACAGGACCCTTCTTGACCTCAACACATGTCTCATCCAAAGAAATTTCTATTTCAGGCCAAAGGACAGCTGGGCGTTTTAGAGCTCTTAAAATTACATCCTACGTAAGTGGACACTTCTCTGCTGACCCACAAACACTGAGGACAGAAGCCAAACCCATCAGTAGCTGAAAAGTGGTGCTCTGGGGCAATGAGTCGTGTTCTTTGGTTTTGCTTGTGACTTGCTCACAGCCCAAGGTCTTGAAAATAGACCCGCTGTCACCCCTGTGGCTGGAGTCTGTGGTATTGTTCCCACCACCAAGCCCATCTGAAATGAGACAGGACAAAGAGCAGCACAAGACAACATGGCACTTGGGGTCCTAGAGGCTGCCTTTGGGGGTCAGAGCACATGCCTGCTTGCAAGTATCATGTTTCCTGAAAACCTAAGAGGAAAGTAGGAAAGGGGAAAGCCAAGGAATGGACTCAGTGTCCGCAAGAGCTAGACACTGGAAGACAAAGACGACGAGTCTCTTCACAACTGTTTTTCTTTTGCCAGATGTTCTGGAATGAGAATGCTGATTAGATCCCAAGCTTCAGTTTGAGGCTTCAAATAGGATGTTCCCTTTCTAATTAGGAGACCGTACCTCATCAGATGCCCAGCGAGTAGCACATGGTCACCACTTGCCCTACTGCAAATACACCAAAGACTCCACCCCGCTGGCCAACGGCGATGCTGCCGGGACCAGGCAGTGTTTACCTTCTACTTGGTCCCAAGGGTCTAATTCCCAGAACGATTGACGATTGCCTCACACCCTGGCACTCTAACATCTGAGCCCAAATTCCAGGACCTTCCTGGACTCTGCTCCACCTTTCCAAAATTTCTAGGGAAAAGTAACCTTTACAGGCATCTACTGCTGAGCATGACATGTTCACCATCGCCTCTAATTTCTGCAGTGAGAAAGGTAACTTTCCAGTTGTGCACATGTTTTTTGTGAGAGTTAAGATCTTTGGCTCCTATTCTTCCCACTGAAAACTTAATTCCTGACCTCAACCCTTTGAGTTCAGCTCTCTGGCAACTGAAAAGTAAGTTAATAAATGTTAAAATGTTCCTGGTTGAGAATGGTTTTCAAAGGTGCAGTTAGACCTGTGGGCTGTGGGCAAGGATGTTCTCAGAGCAACTGCAGTTTATAAATCCATATGTGTATCTGGTGGGGTGGCTTATTGCATAAATGAACATAGACAGAGGATGTACCCTTCTGTGTTCAGATATATATCACTTAATAAAGGGCAAATGCATTCACAAGCACTTTCTAGCTTTCAAATATAGCAACTATCATACCTGAAGTGATGGAAAGTTTCCAACTTGCTACAGACGAGGGTTGGGAAATATTACATTGAAATATTATACAGCCCCTATCCCAGTCTCCAGGTACACTCAAGTTAGACACACTCTATAGATGTCTGTTGTATGCTCAACCTAGGTCAAATATATTTTTAGTGCCTGGAATCCTAGCAATAAAATTATAAAAACTTCTGTCTTCCTAGACCATTCTTTCTGATAGAAGAGAGAAAATGACAGATAAGCAAAACATACATATATTGTATGTTACATGAAAGCACATTAAACACAAATAGGACAAAAGGAGAATTAGAAGTTTTAGATGGCTGGTTACAGTGTTCAAGGTGGCAGTCAAGGTGGTTCTCATTGACATGACATGTGGTTTGAGCATTTAGAACAATTTATCACAGGCCTTCCTGCAACATTGTCAACCCCAGATCCCTACAGCCAAGCACAGGGGCATGTCACCCACCAGGCCTGGCTTTACAGAGCAGGAGAGACTACAGGTCTTTGTTCTATTTCTTGAAGAATCAACAATGAACTTTTTCCCCGCAGGCCTGTGTAGGAGACCGTGGGTCCTCCTTATCTTTGGTGATTCTTTTAATCAAGACAGACCCCTCAGCAGAAAGCCAGCCACTCTCAGGCAGGCCCTCCAGCCTCTTCGTCCTCTGCTCCCTGCCCTGCGCAGCCTCACAGTGTGTGTCCTCACTGTCTGCACACCCGGCCTTCTGACCCCACCTGGCACCACGTCCAGGCTTTCTGCTCCCTTTTCCCTGGGACCTAAGGAGGGCTGTCCCCTGGTTTTGCTCCTAACTGATCACACAGCAGACACCCTTGACATTCACAAATACTCAAAGCCAAAATGCAGAGTCTTTAGAAGCCAAAGGCACTGATAATCCTACATTTCTGCATCTATCTTTATGTACAAGTTAACATTTATTTATTATTTTTATTCTTGTGTATGTGTGCATTGCCTGCATGTGTGGAAATGTACCTGTGTAGTGCAATGCCTGTGGAAGACAGAAGAGGGTGTCAGATTCCCTAGGACTGGAGTTATGGATGGTTGTTAGCTGCCATGTGGGTGCTGAGATCGAACCTGGGTCTTCTGCAAGAGCAGCCAGTGCTCTTAACCACTAAGCCATCTCTCCAGCCCCAGTCAACATTTGTAGTAATATTATTAATTCTCTCAACGTGTGTGTGTGTGTGTGTGTGTGTGTGTGTATGTGTCTGTCTGTCTGTCTGTGTCTGTGTGTGTGATGGTGGGGGGAATGTGCAAACCACACTATATGTGAAGAATCCAGAGGTAACTTTGTAGAATCTGTTCTTTCCTTCCACCTTTATGTGGGTTCCAGGAATCAAACAAGATGCCGAGCCATCTCGCTAGCCCAAAGCATCCTCTTGATGCCTTTTTAGAATAGAACTTTGTCTCTTGAAGATCCTTTTTCACACAGAAACACAGTACTGAAATGAGGTACCCCATAGGGAAAACTGCAGACCCCCTCCTGCCTATATCCCACACCATAAGGAACTCAAGGGCCATTCACCAGGTTTCCTTAGGATCCCCAATCCTCCCCTCCCTGAATCAGGAAGGATTAGAATGGGAACTACAGATACTCTACAAGGGACACCAAGGGGCAGCCACAGGAAGGCCTCTTCCTCTGCCCTCCATGTCAGACAACGAGGCACTCACAGAGCATGGGTCCCTATGAAGGTAAAGTGCTCAAATTTCTTCCCTTGAGACAGATCTAAGACGTAGTAAACAGAGCTAAAACCAAAATGTCCTGCAGCAAGAAGGGTTCTCTTGGATAGGAGGAAGAGGTCCCTGAGAAAGCCAGAAAGAAACGATGCAGAAAGAAGTCCAGGAGAGAGACCAATAGCCCTCTGAGAGCTACAGGGATCTTAACAACTTGATCTCCCTCATGAGCCCATAGACTAGCTGGGCTTTGCTGCCTGGCCAAGGTTCTAGGCAGTGTCTCTCAGTGTTAAACAAGCAGATAGAGAGATCTACACCGGGCCATCACCAAAGGCATGTGTGCTAAGCTACAACACCAGCTGTCAGGCTAGCCCCTGGCTGTTTACTGTGAGGTATGCGGCTGGAGGTCCTCAGGGAGGCTCAGGCATCAAGCACACCCTGCTCCTGCTCCTTGGCACTGCCTACAGGACTACAAGACGCCCTCACTTCCTGATTTGACCTTGCTCTTTTCTCGTGGCCTAGATGCTAATCTCCTCTCTACTGCCTTTCAGTTCTTGACTTGAATTTTCTGCCATCTTTCTTCTCTTTTATTTACTTTTATTTTGTGTATATGAGTGTTCTGTCTACGTGTTTGTAAGCGCACTACATGTGTGCAATGCCTATGGAGGCCATGAGAGGGCGTTGGATCCCCCTGGAACTGGAGTTATGGACAGTTAGCCACAGTGTTGCTGTTGAAACTGAACTTGGGTCCTCTGCAAGACTAGCCAATGCTCCTAACCACTGGGCCATGTCTCCAGCCCCATCTTTTTCTTGATTATAATAGAAATTGTCTTCTGATCAATAAAATATCAGGGGATTGGCATCCTCTGAAAGAAGCAAGAGGAGTACCCAATGTCTTAGTCACTGATGCAGAGAGGGATGGATGACTTCATGGATGGTCAGAATGCCAGGTGCGCATCCGTTTTTCTGCATTTCTAAATACATGTTATTTATTACAGTAAAAAGAGCTTTGAAACTAAAACCACAGCCCATTACTGAAGGGGCTGTCATCTCTGCAGGGGTGAAGACGAAGCAGGAGCAGAAGAGAAGTCTACCCCTCCCCTGCTGCACCACCCCCCGCACCCCCTCCACCCCCACATCCGCCAGGCTCTTCCGTCCTTGCTATACCTGTTCCTAGGGCTCAAGACCCTGCTCTTGTCCAGGTGTCAACTTCTTTGTCCTCCTCCCCCCCAAGGCCTTGTGCTGGCCACTCCAGTTTCTCTTCCTCTGTTGGCTCCAGGCTCCCCAACAACCCGCAGCCCCCCATGCTGGCCTCTGTCTTTCTATCTTTGTCCAACGTGGCTGACTTTCAGTTCTGGATACTCAGCGTTCTCTCTCCTCTGAGGGCCCCCCTCCCTTGTCCCTTTTTCTGGGTATTGGTAACAGACCCTTCCTACCCCAAACCCCACCCCAGGCCATGTGAGGTTGAGATGAGTGAGTGTTGGCTCAGAAGGAGATGAGAGGAGTCTAGGAAGGGCCAGTAGTTACTGCAGTGGTTACCGTAGCTAGACTTGCTTCAGATTTGGCAATGTTTTCATTACCTGAAAGCCTGCTGTCCATAAGTAGGACTAGAACTCAACAGAGAAAAAAAGAAGTCACAGGCAAGTTGAAAGTCGAGTTCAAGTTCACTGAGTCATGTAATGGAGGGAGGTGGTCAGCTTTTCCCCCATCAATGTTTGAACTTAATGAAATTCTACTAACAGCTAGCTAGAGAGATGGCTCAGCAGTTAAGAACACTGGCTGCTGTGGGAGAGAATCCAAGTTCAGTTCCCAGCACCCACATGGTGGCCAACAACCGTCCATAACTCCAGTTCCAGGAGATCCAATGCCTCTTCTGGCCTCTGCAAGTATTGTACCACACAAGGGCAGGGGTTTTTTTGTTTTGTTTTTGGCTTTTTTTTTTTTTTTTGGTCTTTTTAAGACAAGGTCTCCCCATAGCTCCGGGTGTCCTGGAATTCACTATGTAGATCAGGCTGGCCTTGAACTCACAGAGATCCACCTGCCTCTGCCTCCTAAGTACTAGGATTAAAGGCGCACGCCCTGCACAAGAGCACTTCTATACATACACACAAAACATTCATATACAAATAAAAATAAATAATAAAACAAAATGAATTTTAAGCTGTGTGTATGTTTTTGAGCTGGATTGTCTGTTTCAAATTTTCACATGGAAAATTCCAGACAATTCTGGAAAAGAAGAGAAATTAGATGCTCTAATATAACGTACCACCAGATACTGAAGCTGTTCACTGTTTTAAGGAAATCTGATATTAGGACATAAATAGATTAACAGATGGCACAAAGGTAGAGGGAACAGAAGTAGTATGTGGGCTGCCGGCTTAAGATTTGATGTAAGTGGCCTTTCAAATCATTGATGTAAAAGTGGGATTATCCAACATTTTGGAGGTTGAGCTAGGAAGATGAGGGGGTTCAAGGTCATCCTCAGCTGTATAACAAGTTCAAAGCCACTCTGGGAAATATGAGATCCTGTCTAAAAATAATAATAATGTTTTTACATTTTAGTTTTAGGATATGTTAATTGTACAAAGAAGGGGTTGAATGGCATTTCCATTGTGCAATGTACTTTGATCATATCCACTCCCTCTATGGCCCTTTCTTTACTCTCTTCACAACCCTTCCTCCCCCTCTGCAAGCCTTGTTTATTCTTTTTTTATATCTTCTTGTTTGAAATCTAGTATTTCAAATTTTTTTGCACTTATAGCCAATGTCAATTTTGCACTTATAGCCAATGTCAATTTTGCACTTATAGCCAATGTCAATTTACAATAATGGGGAAAACATGGAACTTGAGAAATAACAATAGAAATTGTAACTATCTGAAAAAAAAAACAAGATCATATCCATAGATGGACTGGAATATCTTGAAAGCAAGCTAGGTGAAAATAAATGTGAACTCAAACAGAAAACTCAAAATTGGGCTAGGGGGATGAATAAGTAGTTAGAAGTGTACACTCTCTTTCAGAGGATCCAAGTTCCATTCCCAGCACCCACATCAGGCAGCACACAACCTCCTTTAACTACAGCTCCAGGGGATCCAATGCCCTCCGCTGGCCTCTTCGTGAGCCTGCACTCACATGTACATACCCACACACGGACTTTTCTTCTATCAGAATAACAAATCTGAAAGTTTGAACACAAACATGTTTTGTTGGTAAAATTGCAGAAAAAGAATGAATTTATACACTGCTGGGGAGGGGGCAATAATTATGAGCCAAACAAACCCTTACACAGGCCAACTTTGTAACTAACCAGCTATGAGACACATGAGGGCAGGCCAGGAGCTAAGGACCTGGAAAAGCAGTCAGTTCTCAGAAGCGGCTTAGCAACATGAACCAGAAAAGCAGCCTGTGTTTTCAACTAGCCTTGAAGCCACGGGATAAGAGGATGACAGTCAACACCATGAGCCAATCCTTCCTGACCCAATAAAAGCTAAACGGTAAACTCACAATAAGACTTTAACTTAGCAATCCCCTATCTCAAACACCCATCCCAAGTTTTCAGCCTCATAAATTAGCCTTTAGCTGATGCAAAGTGAAAACCAATGGGAGGTAGCATGCAAATAATTATTTCATCTCGTTGGTAGTTTTCTTGCCCAAGGCTCTCATCTTCCTGGACAGAATACAATTTTCCTACCTATTGCAATAAAAGCCTCCATGGATAAAGACTTGAAATACCAAGTTCTTTGTGCTATCTCAACCTGGCCTTGACCCTACAGGGTATATCTTCTTTCTTACTTCTAATTTAAAAGCTCTCTTATCCCATCCTCTGGTCTCTACTTCATTCTTTGGGCAGGTGCTGTAGGGGAATCACCCCCAACTAGTGTTAACTAGGCTATATTATCCAAAGACTGGTTTGGTTCCCCAATAACACCAACCCAGAAATGTCACTTTTTTAGGAATTTATCCTTCATATATACTTGAGAATATATGCAAAACAATATCTGGATATTCATTGTATTATGATTTATACTAGCAAAAGGTTGGGAACAACCTAAACATCTATTGATAGGAAATTGACTAAGGAAATTATGGCACATCCTTACCAAAAAATGTTATACAACTGAGAGAGAGAGAGAGAGAGAGAGAGAGAGAGAGGCAGATAAAAACATAAATAAAAAATGATATTTATGTACTTTATTAAGTAAAAAAAAAATAGACTGGCAGCTGGAGAGATGGGTCAGTAGTAAAGAACACTTCTTGCTCTTGCACAAAACTGAAGTTCTTTTCCCAGCACCCAAGTCAGGCACTCCAATCACTTGTAATTCCACTCCAGAGGATCTGACACTCTCTTCTGGTTTCTGTGGGCACCTACATGCACCTGCTTTCTCTCTCTCTCTCTCTCTCTCTCTCTCTCTCTCTCTCTCTCACACACACACACACATACAGATACACATAAATAAAAATAAAATAAATAAATAAATAAATCTTTTCTTAAGGTAACATCATATAATGTGGCAGATTTTCCTAAGAAAAAGAGGAATAAAAAAATGAAATAATGCATGGCTCAATTATCTTGAAAATTCACAAATAGAATCTAGATGGGAATAATGACAATGGTCACCTGCGAAGTGAAGTGGGAACTGAACATATAGGAGACTGGGTGGAGGGAGACTTTTCACTCTACATATCTTTAAATAAACTTAAATGTTCCAACCATATATATTCTCTACTTAAAAAATAAGTTTCAAACAGCACAGAAAGAGAAAAACAGAACCAACACTTAAGTGGCTTAACCATAAAGGATGTGGCTGGTAAGTGCACATGTCCCAAAGAGAAGCCTCAAGCAGGTTGAGCAATGACAGCCTGGTGAGGACTCAGGGCCGCTTGTGGGTAGAGCATTGCGTTGGACGCACCTTTCTGCTCTTTTCAGCTCTGTCCAAAGTCTCAATGTTTTAGCCTCATGTCTTTCATCCAGATTACACTTAGGACCATGCACATGAGACGCCAAGAGTTACAATATGTGATTCCGCCTCCCAGGTACTGGAGATCTCCCAAATGCCTAAAGTTTCCCATGACAGTGGGAACAAGGAGCGAAGAAGACATTAGGCCATCCCTAACACTCTGCCTTCTTTCGTTCCTTCTACCCCCAGCTCAACCTCGTTTCCTACCTGGTTCTCTAAATCAAATGAGGGACCACTTCTTTTATCTTTTGCTGTCTACGTGCTCTGACTTAACTTTCCATGGTTCTGTCTTGCTTCCTGTCTAGCTAAAGAAGCCCAAATCACTAGCACTATTTGTTCAAAATGAAAAGGATGGCAACTATTCCCCAGAGTGATGTAGCTATTATATTAATCAAGGGGCTCAAAGCCAGAACCCTCCTCATCTCAGAGCAGCCATGTGTCATCCTGCAATAAAGCCATGAGGATCTTGTGGTCTCCAGGGTTACCAAGGTCTACAGAAGCGGTAGGTAGAAAAGATCTATTTTTTTAATTTTTTTTATGAGTGTACTGTCTGCATGTAGGTTGGTGCACCCATGTCACAATGCCGAGAAGGTCAGAAGAGGGCGTCAGATTCCCCTGGAACTGGAGTTAAAGACAGTTCTTAGCCACCACGTGGGTGCTGGGAACTGAACCCTGGTCCTCTGCAAGAGCAGTCAGCACTCTTAACCACTGAGCCATCTCTCCAGCCCCCAAGGTCTATTTATTTTAACAGCCTGGGCTTAGACACAGCATGGCATTCTGTTCCTGGCCAGTTGTGTGAATTATCAGGGATGGGGAGACACAGGAGACACATAAACAATATGTACCCCATCTTCTTAAGGGCCCAATGGCAAAATTTCAACTTGGAGAATCAATAAGTTTATTGGGCTTACTCATGAGTGTGGGTGAGGGGTAGTGCTGAGGTGGGTGACCCCAAAGCAGCAGCATTGGAACGTCTTCACCCAGCACAGATGATGGAGTCCCCATAGCCACGTAGATGGCGGCCCCTTCCATGAGCATTCTCCAGCTATATACTCTAGCGCCTCAGGAGTGAGCCCAAGGCCGTGTGAGGTTAGGGAAGAATTGCATACATATGGCTGGGAAGGTGACTAGAATCTCAGGTGAGGCTCCAACATCCCTCCCACCCTCTCCTTTTAGGAAAGGGGGTCAACAGTCAACAAGCCCTGTCATAATGGTCTTTTGTAAGCAGGCACAGCTTCTCCAACGAAGATGGTGCTTGTTTTACTCAGAGCAGGTTTGCTACAACATGGCCTGAACACGCTGGTGACCCCGCCTTTGTCACAGGAGAGCTTGGGGAATGGGAACACCACCTTGAGCTTCCATCAGCACAGCCTTGGGCTCCGTCGGCCCTGTCACAGGCTGGCCACTGCGCTGGACATCGTGTTGTCCAGAAATCTTCCTCTCACCTGTGCTGCTCCTAAGCTAGGGAGACTCATGCCTGACACAGTGAAATTCACCCAACTCCAGATTCCCAAATTGTTCTAGGTGGAATAAGCCACAGCTGGAGGAACCGCAAGCAGATTGGTGCGTGACACTAAGAAACAGGTCGGTGGGGACAGCGATCCAAGGACCAGAACAGGAAGTACTGATGGAGCTCTTGGACCTTTGACCTCTGACTTCCTTGCCAACAATGGCCATAATCACTTGGTATTTGTGTTGTGACCATGTGATCCACACACATCATATTTTCTTTTCTCCATAAAACACTAAGAGATGCCTATTAGATGTGAACTCCTACTCAGTCAGAGGAGACTGGCAGGTTGGGGGATAAGGCTTTTTTCGCCGGATGGCTCTCTGTTTCTCTGTTAAGGTCAATTGTCTATTCAGAGATTAGCATGGCAATGAGGGCAAAAATAAGAAACTCATGGGACTACGGAGAGGGCTCAGAGTAAGGTGCTTGCCCTGCAAGCATTAGGACCTGGATCACCCACATGAAAAGCCTAGCAGAGACAATGAGCACCTGTAACCCCAGGGTTGGGGAGACGGAGACGGGAGGATCCCTGAGGCTTTCTGTCCTAATCAGTGAGCTCCAGGTTCAGTGAGAGACCCTACCTCAAAAATTAAGGTGGACAGCAGTGGAAGACATCCAACATTGAGCCCTGACCTGCACATGCACGTACCAGTGCACATACAAAAACACAGCACACATGCAAAGAAAGGAAAAGGAGGAGGAGAAAGAGGAGGAGGAGGAGGAGGAGGAGGAGGAGGAGGAGGAGGAGAGGAGAGGAGAGGAGAGAGGAGAGGAGAGGAGAGGAGAGGAGAGGAGAGGGGAGAGGAGAGGAGAGGAGAGGAGAGGAGAAGAGAAATTCATGGCTTGAGAAGATGGAGAATGAAGCAAATTCTGTTCCCTGTCGCCCCCTCCCCCCAGCTCCAGGCCTCATGTCCCCTCCTGCCCAGAATAGCCTGGAGGAGGAGAACAGGCAGGGCGGGGAAGGCCAGCTTGTTCTCATCCAGCAGCTCTGCGGCTGTTCGCTGCCCCACAATGGCCAGCTGCAAAGGGCTGCTTCCTCCCTGCCCACCATCCTGGGAGGGCAGTGGTTTCTGTCACCACATATGAAAGGGGTTCCCTCCCTCTGCATCCCAGGTGACCCTCTCTGGCCTAAAGCTCAGACCACCCAGACCCTGAAGCCTGGGGACCCTGTTTTCTTTTCAAAGCCAAACAGAGTGGCCCAGCCTCAGCCCACAGGCATGTGGGAAATGCAGCTTTGTCCTCAAGATCCAGAGACTCTGGGGAGGCAGCCATTTTCAGGATCACCCTCAAGTACCTGCTGTCCTCTTTCTCCAAACACACCCCAAATATTTCCCCCATGGTTCCTCCTCTCCTCCGTAGCATGGCACACGTGTACAGTGTGAAGACAGAGCCAGATCGGGATGATGCAACCTCAAGGCAGAACACATTGGGGACAAAGCCAAGGCCAGTGACTCCTCTAGAGCATTCAGAGGGATATGCCCAAGGCTGGGCTCTGCCTCCAGACTGGGAGGAACAAATGTTGGTTTCTTTAAGCTACCCAGTTTGTGGCCACTTACCACACCCAACAGTCCCTGGTATATATAAGTGTTCAATAAATGATAGCAACAATAACTCTTCGGCCTATTATTGGATCTGACAATTATCTGAACCCAATTTTCATCCAAATTCATAATTATAGGTGGCAACCCATCAATTGTTTTGCTAAACCAAAGCAACAAGCTCCCAGATCTCACCCTTAGTCTTAGATGTCTCAAAGGGCTTTTCAGGGCAAAGCAGAGACTGACTCCTTCACCACCCTCCCAGAGCTGTGTTCGTGGACTCTGTCTTGGCATGCTTCCAGAACCTCTACTCCATGTTCAAAGCTGGGTTCCTGCTCTGAGTTCTCTCTCTCCTCACTATAGAGTCCAGGGTAACCTGGAGTTCAATATGTATCCCAGAGTGACCTTAAACTCTAGGTCCTCCTGCCTCAGATGAATTGTCTTTCCTGAATTCTCTAAGGCTCTTCTGTCTTCTGTGCCTTGCAGGCACTTCTAGGAGACTCCCACAAAGGACCCCATGTCTCCATTCCCAGTTGATAAAACCAGCCACTCCTCAATGGCTTTTTTTTTTGCAAAATGGACCTAATCGTTTCTTCTGCCATGAAAGGGGTGTGAGCCAAAGCTAGTGGGTACCTGGAATCCTCTCTGTCGTGAATGTGAAGAGAGCATCTTCCACACACTTTTAACTACTAAGTCCTCATATTGTAAAGCACCACAGCATCTTTCCTCAAAGTTACCTCCAATACACGATTTCATCTGATGTACACAACAATACTATCAAGAAAGCAGGCAAGGAGGAAGTCTCAGAGATGGCTCACAGTTAAGAGCACCAGCTGCTCTGGCAGACAACCCCAGTTCAGTTTTCAGCATCCATATGGTGGTTAACAACCATCCATAACTCCAGTTCCAGGGGATCCAACACCCTCTTCTGGCCTCTGCAGGCACTGCACAACATGGGTACAGTAACATACATGCAGGTAAAACACATAAAAATGTTTAAAAATAGGGGCTGGAGAGATGTCTTGGGAGTTAAGAGCACTAGCTGCTTTTGCAGGGACCTGGGTTCAATTCCCAGCACACACATGGCAACTAACAACTGTCAGTAACTCCAATTCCAGGGGATCTGACACCCTCTTCTGACTTCCCAGGATATTGCGCAACATGGGTGCACTTACATACATGCAGGCAATACACTCACATAAAATAAATATAATAAATAAATTTTTAATAAATAAAATTTTTAAAAGATAGCAAGCAGAGTTTAATACCCCTACTTAAAAGAAAAGAAAACCAACTCCTAGAAAAATTCAAATTTAACTAGTATTTTGAGTCCATTCTGCATGACAGGTGCTAAACCTAGCCAGCCTGATTAATCACACTGAATTTTCTCATTTACCCCTGCATAATCCAGATGAGAGAGAAAGTGGCTCAGAGTAGATCCTACCCAAGTCACTCAGCTGGGTAGCAGTAACACTGGAATTTGAACACACCACCCTGACTCCTAAAGCAAGGATCTCTTCATGACCCCCATTTCCAGAGCAGTGAGGTAGCGCAGTATTTGGAGATGATTTAGGCAAGAAAGGGAGACGTTCTACTTCTGGGACAAATCTGTGTGGGAAAGCAGCTTTCTGTGGTCATCTTCTCCACCTGCAAACCAAGAGCTTGCAGAACATCTGCAGAACACTGGCTCCCATGGAGATCGGTAACTGGTGAACTGGCATGCTTGGCACTAGGATTCTGAATCAAACCTGTCAAAGGATATGAAAGGGCTTTCTGGACTAGAGAGGGCCCCTTGACTGAAAACTGTAGTTTTATCACTCATTCATTCCTCTAGTTAATAGGAAGCTTAATAATTGATTTCTATTTCATAAAAGAATCAGAATCCCTAACACTAAGCCCATTCCAAGTGTTCTATTAGTTATTTTTCTTGTTGCTGAGATGAAAAACCTGACAACTTAAGGAAGGAAGGATTTATTTGGGCTCATAGTTCGATGGGCAGTCAACCATCGTGGTGAGCAAGGAGAGGCAGCAGAAGTGGGAGGCAGCTGGTCACCTTACGTCCCTAGTCGGGAAACAGAACAGAATCTAACACTCAGATTCTTCATTTTTATCCCATTGAGGACTTCAGCCCTTGGGATGGTGATGCCTGTGTGCAGGGTGAGTCTCCTTCTAGGCTGAACTTCTCTGGAAACACCCTCACAAATATGAGCAGAGATGTGGTTCTCAGATACTTCTAAATCCAGTTGATGATGAAGGCTGACCCTCCCAAATGTGGAACAAATGTCACATGACACCAGGTTTGGAGCTGACTCCCCGTGATATTCTGTGAGTGTGTGCTTGGGCCTCAGTTCTCTTACCAATGAAGGAGGGCTTATAGTCAGCTTCTCTTACAGTCTAACTATCTATTTATCTATCTGTCTATCTATCTATCTATCTATCTATTTATCATTATTTATTGGTGTTTTGAGACAGGGTTAGCCTGTAAACCAGGCTGGTCTCGATCTCACAGAGATCCATCTGCCTCACCCTCCTGAGTGCTGGGCTTAAAGTATTTTTAATTTATTATTTATTTTTATGTTATGTGTATGAGTGTTTTACCTCATGTGTGTATGCCCATGTGTGCAATGCCCATGGAGGCCAGAAGAGGGATCTGCTGGAACTGAGTATTGGTTACTGATAACTGGTTACTGGTGATTGTTAGCTGCCATGTGGGTGCTGGGAACTGAACCCAGGGTCCTCGGCAAGAGCAACCAGTATGCTTAAGTGCTGAGCCATCTCTTCAGTCCCTGTTATAGGCATTTTTTAGCTGCTAGGAGACTTGTGATCTGCAGATAATTTTTGTGGGTGCTAGCACCATAATCACTTCTGCCCTAAACGTTCATAGGAGGACACAAAAAATCGAAGCCCACGCTGTCATTCCATTCCAGCTGCTCAGGAGCCGCATAACTTTGAGCAAAATCTCTGTTTTCTCATCTATAAAACAGAAAATTGGACTCACCTGTTCTCTCCACTAGTAGCTGAAAGAGAAGAAATATCCGCATGTCTATAAAGAATGACTTGCTTTTTTTTTGGTATTTTTGAGACAGGGTCTCCCTTTAGTCCCAGGTGTCCTGGAGCTCACTCTGTAGACCAGGCTGGCCTTGAACTCACAGAGATCCACCTGCCTCTGCCTCCCAAGTGCTGGGATTATAGGCTTGCGCCACCACACACAGCAAGAATGACTTACTTTTTTTTTTTTTTTTTTTTTTT
>VZQC01002789.1:1503694-1517873 GCA_009823505.1 Rhizomys pruinosus
GTGTATCAATGTACTGTCTGCATGCAGGTCTGTGCACCCGTGTCGTGCAATGCCGCGGAGGTCAGAAGAGGGTCTCGGATTCCCCTGGAGCTGGAGTTCTCCTGGAATTGGAGTTTTAGATGGCTCTCGGCCGCCATGTGGGCGCTGGGGATCGAACCCGGGTCCTCTGTAAGAGCGGTCGGCGCTCTTAACCGCTAGGCCATCTCTCCAGCCCCGACTTACTTTTAAAAACAGAACAAGAACCAACCATGGCTTGACATCACTTGCTTCTATCGCTGTTGCCATAAGAACTTCCAAAGTTGAAAGTGCTTCTTATGGAGACTCCAGGACTCCATGGACCCCATAGAGAATAAGACCTGACACCCAGAGCTTGAAGAGTCATGGGAGAGGATCAGCAAGCCGTGTGCGTGGCTTTGATTTCAGGCACTTACAGTAGAGAAGCTGATCCCTGCCAATGCAGTGAGCTCACCAAAACCTTTAGGTGCAGGATCCCGGCACATGAGGTGGAAACCAGCCTTCCTGACACCCTGAAGCCAGACCCTTTTCATGTTCTATGAAAACCCCCTTCCTCTTTCCTGTTAAGTTTACTCTTCCTGGCTGCAAGCCTGCCTATTAGGTTGGGAGCAATGGGATTTAAAGGAGATACAGGGTTTCAAGTTCTTCCAGCACACTCAGAGTCTTAGATTAACCACTTGATTTTAACTTGTAGCACCACTCCCTCAAAAAACTGGATTATTTTTCTTCTTGACATTTTTTATTAAAGTCATATTGACAGAGTTTTGTTAAACTAACCCCTTTTTTATGTTTTGGCATGTGTATGTAGTGTGTGTGTGTGTGTGTATACATATATGTGCTTATATATGTGAGGTGCACATGTGTGTACATGCATGTGGAAGCCCAAAGTTGACATATGGTGTCTTTCTTAATCACTCTCCACCTTATATATTGAGGCAAACCCCTTGCTGAACCTGGAGCTCCCAATTTGGATAGTCTACCTAGCCAGCTTGTTCCAGAGATTCTGTGTCCTCCCTCCTATGCATCGAGATTACAGGCAGGCCACCATACCAGCTTGGCTTTTCCATGGGTTCTGGAGAATCCAAGCTCCAGTCCTCACACTTGTGTAACACTTTGCCCACTTGACCATTTCCCCAGGCCTAAAGCAACCCTTTAAAAGACAGAATAATGGGGCTGGAGAGATGGCTCAGCGGTTAAGAGCTAGGACTGCTCTTGCAGAGGACCCAGGTTTGATTCCCAGCACCCCATGGCGGCTAAGAAATCTCTGACCTCTGCAGCATTGTGCAACATGGGTGCACCAAACTACATGCAGACAGTACACTCATACACATAAAAATTAATAAATAAGTAAATAAAATAAAATAAGAAAGAATAATGATGCCGGGCATGGTGGTGCACACCTTTAATCCTAGCACTCAGGAGGCAGAGGCAGGGGATCTTTGTGAGTTCAAGGCCAGCCTGGTCTGCAGAGTAAGTTCCAGGACAGCTGTGGCTACAGGGAGACCCTGTCTTGAAAAAACACCAAAAAAAAAAAAAGAATAATGTAGTTTTGTGTTTAGTTTTCCAAAGCTGGTATGTAACACTATGTTCTGCCTCCTGCATATAATGATCGCAATCATCATCTGATGCTATTTCACGAAAATATCTGCACCTAGCATCTGTTGAACACCTTCACATTCATTATTTCAACTTTTCCCACAGCTGTAACATTTCCATTTTACAGATAAGGACACTAAGACCCACACCTCTAGAAGTCTCAGATCTCAAATTCTCATCGCTCTTCAGAGGCAGTACTCACTCCCGAGCAATCCGTGGGAATTGTCCTTTTAGAAATGGATCTCTGGACTGTGTGTGGAAAACAGGATTGTCTGTCTAGAGAAGACAAGAGCTGATTTCCAAAGCCTTGGCTATACCCTCTGTGCTGCAAGGGTCAATGAAAGTAACGAACAATCCAAGAAAATCAGCTGATGCCAACCAAGCGGAGAGCATTGTGCCCTCCCAGGATTTGAAGAGAGGGGTGATGGGTGGGCTCAGACCCACAGCCTTCATCAGTCTCCTTAGAAGTCATATGAGACTCAAGACTCAGAGTTTGGTCCAAAGCATAGATCACATGACCAAAGACCTTGCCTGGGTTTTTTCAGCTGGGGCTACTGAGAGAAGTCCTTCCCAGTCCCAGCTCTGGGAAACATGAATCAAGGGCAGGCAGCATCCACGTTGAGTAGGAAAAGCCCATCCAAGAGCAAGGAAAGTGGAGCGGAGCCACAGAGAGACTGCTAGTTGCCACTTCTCATGTTACCCCTGCCATCCCAGGCTGGATAATCAAGAAAAGCCCCTGCTGCCAAGGCTAGCCCCAGTGAGAGTCCTATCTCTTTCCCACCTGGATATCTGACTAGCACAGGAAGTGCCCCACTCTGTTAGTGGCTGGACTCAAACAAAAACCCATAGTTCCTAATGGAATCTTATCAGGTAACTAGGCACTTCATGAAGCTGGCTGTGCAGTCTCAGGCAAGCCATCCCCTTGCTCTGGGCTAGACACAGAGCTGAACACCATCGTGCAAAGATCCCTTAAGAAATTAAGCCAGGCGTGGTGGCACACGCCTTTAATCCTAGCACTTGGGAGGCAGAGGCAGGTGGATCTTTGTGAGTTCAAGGCCAGCAGGGGCGGTCTACAGAGTGAGTTCCATATCCAGACGTGGGCTTATCAGAGGAGTAGGAACCTGTCTCAAAAAGACCAAAGAAGAAAGAAAGAGAAAAAGAAAAGAAGAAGGAAGGAAGTAAGGAAGTAATGAATAATGAAGGAAAGGAAATAAAGAAAAGAAAAAAGAAAGAAAGAAAGAAAAGAAAACAAAAATTAAAGTCTGGGGCTGGGGAGATGGCTCAGTGGTCAAAGTGCTTTGCCACACAAACATAAAGACTAGAGTTCAATTCCCCAGAAACCACATAAATGCTGAGTGGGGATGGTGGCTCAGAAGTAGAGACAGGATCCCTGGAGCAACCTGGCTGACGAGACTAGTCATACTGCTGAGCTCTGGATTTCACTGAGAGACCCTGCCTTGATGAACAGGTGGAGAGCGATGGAAGATGATTCAAACATCAACCTTGGGCTTCTACATGCACACAAACGCACGCACACACACACACATGCTTACACACATGGAAACATGTATACACACATGCACACACACACACACACACACACACGCTGAAAAGGTGATCACAGACTGACATTTCTTGTTTCTATATATAATTTTAAGAATGGGAATCCCCAAACTAAGCTTGTGACGAATCAGATGACCTAGTTTGAGAACCACCATCGGCAGCGGCTCAAGCTGGTGTGTCTGGAAAGAGCAGGGGCCTTCCAGTCCCTTATCACACAGATACTTTGTGAACAGAGCATTATCTGAAATAACTAGGTCACTAGCTGAGTACTGGAAACCTCTGTGGTTTGGGGATTTCTGATCTTACTGGCATTGGATGATGACAGAGGCCAAGTACTAGGTCATCCACTGGGGAAACAGCTCCCAGAATATGTCAGTTATGCACTGTGGTTGTAGGAGTGTTCTGAGAGCTTTGTCTTGAGAGCTTTTTCTGCAGCTCTTCCAAGACAGGAGTTAGCATCTCTTAAGGTAACCCTCTTCTGTCTAAGATAGAGTAGATTCTGTCACTTGCAACTGAGAATCCTAATATATATTTGGTGTCCATGGGGAAGGGCTGGAGCATGCAGGGAAGGGAGTACCGATCTCAGGAACTGCAGATGGTGCAAACAGAACCTTCTGGAACATCTAAGAAGACAACAAGAGACTGTGTCCAGCATTCAGATGGGAGGAAGTCAAATCAGAGATATAAGGCAGGCTACTCCAAATCACTCAGAAATTAGGAGAGCTCATGTTCAAACTGAAGCCTGAACCCAAAGCCTATACCATGTATTCAGCTCCAGACAGTTCTCATAGACATTCAGAAACTGACTTCATAAAAAAAAAAAAAAAACCTAGTTTTTCAGGGCTAGAGAGATGGCTCAGCAGTTAAGAACAGTTAAGTTACTCTTGCAGAGGACCCAGGTTCAATTCCCAGCACCCACATAGCAGCTAATAACCATCCATAACTCCAGTTCCAGGGGATCCATCGCCCTCTTCTGACCTCTGCAGGCATTGCACAACATGGGTGCACTTACATATATGCAAGCAATACACTCATATACATAAAATAAAATTAAAATAATAAATATTTTAATTAAATAAAATAAGATTTAAAAATAGTTTTCATTGTGTTTAAATCTGACTTGAGAGTTCAGTCTGGTAGATCTGAGAACTGTCCATGAGATGCCTTGACCCCATGAAACCTCCCCCAGCTATGTCTGTGCATGCCAAGTTCCTCAGGATAGTGGTTAGGCAAGATGGCCTCTCAGAACATCCTGCCTGGCCTGGCTTCTGCCTTCCTCTCCTGTATCACTCACCCCTTTGTTTATACTGCTCCTTACTCTGGTCTTCTTTCATCTCCAGAATATATCTAAGCTCCTTCCCATCTATTTGTTCAGCGTTGGATTGCCAGGCTGGTACTAAACCTGACAATGTTGAATGTATGCATAAATGAATGAATTAATGAATGAGAAATTCCTCTGAGGCGTTTTCTGCATTCAATTCCATAATAAGGAAGACTTTTGGAAGAACTCAAATTCTACTCCTAAGAGCACCATGAAGATCAGGATCTGAGCCAATCTTCCTTCAGTGTGAGAAAAGAGATGTAGACAGAAAATTCAAGACACGCAGGAACTTTTGTAAAGAACCTCAATGATTCTGTCTACTGTATTAATGATCTCCAGTAAGCTCAAGTTGGGACTCAAGAAGCAGGAATTATTGGGGAAGGAATTCCAAGATGTCCTCACTAGAGAAGCACATGAAGTCGTCATCCATCTGTACTCAACAAAGCACACACAGAAGTGCATGTAGGAATGAGTGGAGACATACACACAGGTGGATAATCACAGATTTCATGAGTGAATAATCCTTCAGAAAAGATGAGGAAAGGAGAGAACTCAGAGAGGAACAGAGAAAGCCCTGCTGCTGTAGAGATGTAAACACCTGCAGGGTATTTCTCAAGGGATTCCAGCGGAGCCCCGTTCTTAGGCAGGAAACGTCCACATTTGGCTCACAGAACCTGGGTTGGTATGGCAGAGGCTGGCATCCCTGCATCCATACTCAACGTTTTTTCACTGTCTCATGGTGGTGGCATTCAGTGGATGTTGTTGCGGTCAGTTAGCCTGTCCTGGTCCTGTGTGACCACTTCATCAAAAGTTCACAGATTCTCCTGCGTGAAAAGATGATTTATTTGCATTCTTGGTTGTTGCGTTTTGGTTTTTTGTTTTATTTGGAGGTATTTTTTTGGAGACAGGATTTCATATAGCTCAAGCTGGCCTCAAACTCACTATGTAGAAAGAAGGATGACCTTGAACTTCTTACCTTCATGTCTCCACCTCCTGAGTGCTGGCATTATAGGCATGTGTGACTATGCCTGTTTTATGTGGTGCTAGAGATCAAACCCAGGGCTTTAAGCATGCTAGGCAAGTATTCTACCAACCAAGCCCCGAATTCTTCTTCCATAATAAAATAAATCAGTCTCAGTGTTGTACAACACCTCAGAGACCACTTAATGTTGCTGCTCCTTATTTTTAAAGGATGAAGAGATTGTACCCCAGAAAATGAAAAAGTTTTCCCTGAGTCACACTGCTGGTACAAGCAAGCATTGAACCCAGGAGTCCTGACATCGGGTCTAGGGCTCTTGTCACAATCCCATAGTGCAACCACCCAGGACTGAAGGCTTGATTTACACCGTAACCTATAGGCTTTTATAGTCTCCAACCTGGGCTCCCCAGCACCTCATGGGGTCTAGAAGTACCGCTCACCTCACACGTTGAGTCCAGCAACACCAGCCCATTGGTTGCTCTACCATCAAGCCCAAGTCTCCCATTGTGAATCATCTCTTAAAAGAGTTTAACATCTGCTGCAGGAAAATTTACTGGCCTCAGGTTACCAGCTATAATTTTGGTCATTTGGGGGAAATACTGATGCGGCAGTCGTCACTTTCCAAATGCTGCAGGAACCTGACCCAAATCAAGAAACCTCTCAATAAATCAGCTCAAAAGTGGCATCCATCTCTAGCCTTGCTGCTGAGAATGTTGCAGCTCTGAGTCAATGTCTGGGTTGGAGAAAGCATCTAACTCACAGCCTCTAGATTTTCATAATAGCTGCCATTGTTCAAAGAGGGATTCATAACTCTCTGTGGACTGCAGCCAACAGTCCTGAGCCAGACTCACTATTTATGTGTGTTTGCATGTACGAAGTACCGTACAGTTTTCAGGAGTTGTTCTTTCAACATGGGAGCTGCCCAGGCCTCTGAGCCCTGGCCCTGCTTGTGGACATCACTTCACACCAAACCCTCCCTGCTGACAAGCTGTTAAAAGTCTTCTTTGGCCCTCAATTTATGTACAGACGGCCAGGATCGTTGTACATCATGACATAAGTCATTAAGAGTAAAAGCCACAGCCAACTCTTATGAAGCATTTGCTCTGGAACAAGAGTCACTCCATGAATTCATGAATTCCTCAAAACAACCCTGTGAGGATGGTACTACTGCTGTCCTTCATCTGACATATGAAGAAACTGAGGCACAGAACAGGTAACCAAGCCCAAGTTCAGACATAGAACTCAGGAAAGCCAGAGGGAGGACTCGAGAGGTCTGAGTCCAGCAACCCCTCCTTCGCAAAAATGGATTTATTGGTCTATAATTCACCCTCTTAAACTATACATTTCAGTGAGTTTTTGTACATTCAGAGTCAGGCAATTGTCATCACTATCTAATTCCAGAACATTTTCATCACCTTTGAAAAGACACCTCGTACACATTTGTAAGCACTCCTGATCCGCTTCTGCTGGACCTGTCCGTCACAAATCTGCTGCCTGTCTCTATGGATTATTCTCTTCTGGACATTTCATATAAATGGAAACATACCACATGTAACTGCTCCCATCTGTCTTCTTTGACTTGGCATGTTCTCAAAATCATCTGTGTGGTAGTATGTATCAATACTTCATTCTTTTTATAGTCAAATGATACTCTGTTGTATGGAGATACCATATTTTATGTCCATTGATCAGTTGATGGGCATCTGAGAGGTTTCCATTTTATATCATTATGAATAATGTTGCTGTATCGATTATTTTTGTCTTTTAAAAAAACATGTATTTTTATTCATGTGTGTGTGTATATATGCCACATGTGTGTGGGTGTTCATGGAGGACAGAAGAGGGTATAGGATCCCCCCGAGCTGCAGTTACAGGCAGTTGTAAGCCACCAGACAAGGGTTCTGGGAACCAAACTCAGGTCTTCTGGAACAGCAGCAAGAGTTCCTAGTCACTGAGCCAGTTCTCCATTTCTCTGTGCTGTGACAAAAACACCTGGAAAAAGCTACTTAAAAGGCAGTCAGGGGTGATTTTGGCTTACAGTTTGAAGAGATACAGTCCACCATGGTGAGGAAGGTGGCCTGAGGCAGCCGTTCACACCGTGTCCACAATCAAGAAGCAGTGTTGGCAGGAAGTAGGAATGTACAAGATTGGAAGGCCTTCCCCCAGTAGCCCACTTCCTCCACCAAAACTCCACCTCATGAGGAGTCCTCAGCCTTCTGAACACGGTGCCACCAGTGGGACCTCAAGTGCTCGAGCACGTGAGCCTGGTGGGAAAATTTCACATTCAAACCATAATAGTCGCCGTGAACATTCTTACACGTGTGGAGACAGACGTTTTCCTTTCTCTTTGGTATGCACATAAGAACCGAATTACTGAGTCACATGTTAACTCTTTGTTGAGCTTTCTGAAAAATTGCCAAACTGTTTTGTGTGTGTGTGTGTGTGTGTACAATGTATGTGTGTTTGTGTGTTCACATGTGCCACAGCCTTGAGTGTTCGTCTTCACCTTCTACCTTCTACGAGTTCCAAGACCCTGAACCCAGGTCATCAGGCTTAAGCAACAAGCATGTTTACCCACTGACTCATCTCCCTGGCCCCAAATTGTTTTTCAAAAAGGCTGTACCAATTTACATTCCCCCCAGCACTGCATAATGATCTGATGTCTCCATCCTCAACATGCAGTTCCCATTGTTTTAGTTATAGCCATCATAGTGGATATGAAGTGCTTATCTTATTAGGAATTAATTGGCATTTCCTTAACGACGAATGATGTTGAATATCTTTACATGTGTTTATTAACCATGTGTACATATTTTCTCTTGGTAAAACATCTGACCAAATATTTGGCCCATTAAAATGGATATTTTTCTTGTTAATGTTGAACTGTGAAGATTATTTTAATATAAATTCTGAATAGAGGTCTACGTTACTTACATTTCTCATTGCTATGACCAAAATACTTCAGAAAATATCTTTTTAATATTTCATTTATTATTTTTGTTTTATGTGTAAGAATGTATTTGTGGCATGTGTGTAAGTGCACCTATGTCATGCAGTGCCCACAGATGGAAGTCAGAAGAGGGTATTAGATTCTTGGAACTGGAATTACAACAGACGGTTGTTAGTTTCCATGTGGGTGCTGGGAACCAAACCTGGTTCCTCTGCAAAAGCAGCCAGTGCTTTTGACTGCTGAGCCATCTCTAAAAGAATATCTTTTTATGATTTTGACTTTTTCTTTAAATAAGATAATTAGGGGGAGGGGAGAAATCAAGCTTTAAACACAGTAACACTTATTTGGGCAAGGTAGCAACCAAAATCTAAAGTACAAGCTATGTATCCAAATGTAAAGACATTAAAGAATAATCCATAATGGGGGAAGGCATCAAACACAAGATACAGTATGTCTAAACACCTTGAAATTATAATTTAAGGATAAAAGCTGAAAAAAAAAACCTATGTTCAGTATTAGCTAGGGGTTAAGTGCACCTTTTCCTGTTTTCTCCCAAATAAAATCATAATTTACTATTTAATTATACCTCAAAGCCTTTTTCTCAGTACAAAGCAACCACTACATACACATAAAATACTTATTTGTTAATATAATAATTTCCCTGGCTCACCCAATGTGCAATGCACATGACTTCAAAGACTACAATTTGGGGCAAGTGTACGCAAATGAAAAAAACACAGTTCCAAGCTTCAAAACTTGTTCTTAAAATTATATGACACTCAGGTCATTTTTACTTCTCAAGAGGATATCCCACTGAGAATATCTTAAAGGGTTTGTCTTGACTCACACTTTCAGAGGTCTCAGCCCACAATTTTTTAACCTCGAGCACGCAGACATCACGGTGGCAAGAGCTTATGGCAGAGGAGGCTGTGCAGCCCATTTGTCCAGGAAGCAGAGAGGGACGAAGGGCCAGGACCAGGGCTCACCTTCAAGACAAACCCCTAGTGACCCGATTTCTGAAGCTAAGACCCCCACCTCCCAAAGTTTCTACCACATCATGAAATAGTACCACTGATACGGCCAAAGCATTCCACAGCTAAGCCTGTGGGGGACAGTTCATACTGAAGCCACAACGAAGTCCCATACCAGCCCCTTTCTTGATGTATCTTCTAAAGCACGAAAGTCTGCATTTCATGACTTTTTCATTTATTTTAACATCATGTGTGTAAATATATTCCCTGCAAGTATGTAAGTGCACCCATGTCATGCAATGTCCACGGAGGACAGAAGAGTACATGTGGAGGTCCCCAGAACTGGAATTATGGATGGTTGTTAGCTGCCATGTGGGTGCTGGGATTTGAACTTGGGTCCTCTGCAAGAGCAACAGTGCTATTAACCACTGAGCCTTCTCTCCAGCCCCCAGTGTCTCTTTTTCTTCTCTCTTGCTTATGTACTTGGTGGCAGGTCTGAGAAGGCTTTGCCCAGCCCAAGGCTATAAAGCTACGCTCTGCTTTACTCTAAGAGTTTTAAGGTTTGAGATTTTATATTTGAGTCTATACTCCATTTTGAATTAATTTTCATGCAAGGTGAGTTAAAGGTCCAACTTTATTCTGGGCATGTGAGTATCCAGCTGTCATGGCACCATCCTTTCAGCCTTGAATGACCTTAGCATACTAGAGGCCACTCAACTAACATGCTCAGTGGCCTGTGTTGATGTTTTGAGGGAGGGATGCCTATGGGTCGGGGGGCGGGGGGTGATTTCTGGTCCTAAGCTCAAATCATCAGATGTCTAAAAGTCTAACTGGTAATGAGACCCAAAGGGAAGATTTTCCATCTGCCCTTTAAAAGGCTGAAATTATGATTGAATCATTGGAAATGAGATGGAAGGTCTGAGTGATGTCTGAAAAACAAAATTTTGGTAAAGAAGGAAGATGGTGTCCCAAGGAGAAAACACTGCTGACCTAGCAGGTGTCCTCTGGTCACCTGACATATGGGATCTAGTGCTCTCTGTCTGAGACACATTCAAGTGAACACACAGGGTCAGGTGGGGTGAACCAATGATGAGGCCAGAGTCTCACACCTATGGTCATTCCTCCATCCTTCCTCTGAGATCTTAGGGCTATTCATTTCTTCCTCACAACTGTTAGTACAGTAAATTCCTGCCCATCCACCCAGGATTTGCCCCTTTCTCAGTCTCCAACTCTTAGCCATTCTTACCATGGATAGGGCTTGATTTTATGGCCTGATTTTATGGCCTTACCCCTTCCACAAACATTTCTTCAGCCTTACAAGGATCTGATCTTATCCATAGACAGTAACACACATGAGGCGTGCCCAGGTGACTTAGACAGCCATGGTTTTCAGAACTAACTCCTTTGTGGTAGGGATGATAACGTCATGAGGAAAACATAATACTAAATGATGATTGCTTACAACCATCAGGCCCAGTTCTTGAAGATCCCTCACAGAGTTTATTTTCCTTCTTTCTAGTTACTTTTCTTTTTTTTGTCTTTTTGAGACAGGGTCTCCCTATAGCCCGAGCTGGCCTGGGGAACTCACTCTGTAAACCAGGCTGGCCTTGAACTCACAGAGATCCTGCCTCTGCCTCCAAGTGCTAGGATTAAAGGCATGTGCCACCATGCCCAACAGGGTTCTTAGCCCCCTGTGGTTGCTGGGAATCGAACCCAGGTCCTCTGCAAGAGCAGTCGGCACTCAACTGCTGAGCCATCTCTCCAGCCACCCTTCTTCCTAGTTTCATCATGAGACACCTCAAATCACCACCCCTCCCAAAAAAGAAAAGAGTAATTAACACTAGTTGTTATAACAATCTATCTCCAATATGACAATAGCTTTTTTTTTAAATCTCTGTCCTACAAAATCCACTGCAAATGTTCTGAGCCTGTGAACAGCCTTCTTTGTAGTCATCCTGTGTCCTGGGCTCCTTCATCTTGAGTATTTGCCTTACTCAAAGAACTCAGAATCTCTGTTACATTCTTTTTTTTTTTTTTTTTTTTTTTTTTTTGAGACAGGGTCTCCCTGTAGCTCCAGCTGTCCTGGAACTCACTATGTAGACCAGGCTGGTCTTGCCTCCCAAGTGTTGGGATTAAAGGTGTGTGCCACCAAGCCCAGCTTCTGTTACATTCTTTCCACATAGCCAGGGGGTGAGAAGAATGGCAATCAGGAAGTTGATGTTTGTGGGCCACACCTGAGTGGTGACACATTTCAATGAGCAGAACTGAGTCACATGGACACAACTAACTTGAGAGATGCTAACTAGGTGACAAGGTCTCCTGTGCACAAGAGATAAAGGAAATGTGAACTGGCCACAATTTCTGTATCCAACTATAAAGATGAGGATTACAGCACCCACAGAGACAAACTCTTTACAGTTCTTCCAAGCTCTTCTGCAGAGTGACTCTGTCAGAATTAGGAAAGTTCTCCTTAATCATCTGCCCCCATCAATGTGACCAGATCTTTATGTGTATTTATGCATCTGTGTTGTGTGTGCAGATACCCATGGAGGCCAAGAGAGGATGTCAGAGCCCCTGGAGCTAGAATTACAGGCAGCTATGAGCCACCCAACATGGGTGCTGGAAACTGAACTCGGGTCCTCTGCAAGAGAAGCAAGTGTCCTTAACCACTGAGCCATGTTCCTAGCCCTAAGTGTGACCAGATCTTTATAATGAAGATGCTTAAGGTGGGTCTGTGAGCTGGACAATGACTTTAATCTGACCAGGACTTTTTTCCTTGACAATTTGAGGGTGTCAAAGAAGATTTTACAAATCCCCAAGTTTGGTCAAAAGTCAAGAAAGAGTTCTGAGAGCTTGGTCTGGATCCAGGAGACTGGTGCTAGAGAGTAGACGTTGTCAGGGGGAATGACAAAAAAGTACACATATCATTCCAGAGGACAGAGCAAAGCCAGATGGCAGGGACAGGAGACATCGGAACAAGGCCCGATGAACTGATCCATCGAGGCTACGAAGGGCGAGAACTACTAGAGCTGCTTAATAAAAACGGCCAGATGACACGTGGCTCCTGATTAAAAAGCATGCCAAGCCGGGTGTGGTGGCGCACGCCTTTAATCCTAGCACTTGGGAGGCAGAGGCAGGAGGATCTTTGTGAGTTCAAGGCCAGCCTGGTCTACAGAGTGAGTTCCAGGACAGCTGGGACTACAGGGAGACCCTGTCTCAAAAGACCAAAAAATTAAAAAAATTTTAAAAATTAAAAAAATAAATAAATAAAAAGCATGCCACCAGCCCCAACTAATACACAGGCTGGAGGAACGTGCCCAATGTTGTGCATTTGCCCAATAAATTACTAAGAAATGTTTACAGGGATAGGGAGACAGTTCAGCAGCTAAAGTGGTTGCAGCACAAGCATGAGGACATAAGTTTGTTCTCCCGAACCCACATAAAAACCAAACATAGTGGACAGGTGTATAATCTCAGTGCTGGAGAGGCTGAGATAGAAGGCTTCCACATGCATGTACACACACACACACACACACACACACACACACACGCACATGCACATGTATTTGCCACAAAAGTCAACCACTTTACCATAAAAATACAGCCTCGGAGTTCCAGAGCTCCTGAGGAAGTGATATGAGCTTGGGACACGAGCTCCGTATCCAGGCAAGTCTCTGCCTTGCTCTGGGCCTTACTTTCTTCAGCAGCTGCAGTGAGGTCAATGACTCACAGCTGTCAGCTCATCACTATTACATCACAACAAGCTTCTCCTGACTCTACAGTGTGGCCAGTTCCCAGTAAGGAGCCTGAGCATTATCTGTAGTCAGTTGTGAACAAAACAAAATCAGCAAAGTCTCAGTAATGTTCCAGACGCCATTACATGTCAATTGCTATTTTTATTTGTTGTTATTGTTTTTTGAGACAGGGTCTCCCTGTAGCCCCAGCTGGCCTGGAACTCACTACATAGACTAGGATGACCTTGAACTCCCAGAGAGCCACCTGCCTCTGCCTCTTGAGTGCTAGGATTAAAGGTGTGTGCCACCATGCCCAGCTATATTATTGTTGTATTGTTATTTTGGCTGAGCTATGAGATTAGAAGACTAAGCAGCAATGTCAAATTATTAAGACTCAAGAACTTGACAACCTGCTGCATTTTGAGTAGTGATCCAAGAGACAAAAGAAAATCCATGGCCTGAGCTACTGCTTTGACCTGGTAGGGTAAGCAGCTGAAAGCAGCAGACAGTGGGACCAGGAAGGGTGCTCCAAGGAAGGCTAGGGGACTTCAAGCCAAACCACTATGCAATTTGGACTTCCTTAGGGTCTGGCTGTTCTGTCCGAGGCCATGTTAGAAACACCCCCTCCACTAGAAAACAGCTTATTGCAGAGGCTCAGTCATCTGGCCCCCAGGCTCTGCTCCTGGTCCTCCCAAGGGAGCCAAACACTGGCACTCTCCACTTAGCTGGTGAGTGTCAGCGGGAGCTGAGCAGGCATGCATGAAACCACATGGGGTCAGGACCTGAAAGTGCCCAGCAGGCCTAACTGGTCATTAGTATTTCAAGATGTTCACGCTCTGGACCCATCTCCCAATAGGCTGTCTGGGAGTCATACAAAAAGGTGATGTCGCCGGGCGTGGTGGCGCACACCTTTAATCCTAGCACTGGGGAGGCAGAAGCAGGCAGATCTTTGTGAGTTCAAGGCCAGCCTGGTCTATAGAGCAAGTTCCAGGACAGCTGGAGCTACAGGGAGACCCTGTCTCAAAAAGACCAAAAAAAAAAAAAGTAGCA
>VZQC01002789.1:1518280-1535407 GCA_009823505.1 Rhizomys pruinosus
CCTTTCTTTTCTTTTCTTTTTTTTCTTTTTTTTTTTTTTTTTGGTCTTTTCGAGACAGCAGGGTCTCCCAGCTGTCCTGGAACTCACTCTGTAGACCAGGCTACCTTGAACTCACAAAGATCTGTCTGCCTCTGCCTCCCAAGTGCTAGGATTAAAAGCATACACCACCACGCCCGGCTTTAGCCTGCTTTCTTATACAACCCAGGACCACCTACCCAGTGGTGGCACCACCCACAGTGGGCTGAGCCCTCCCACATCACTCAACAATCAAGAAAATGTCTCACAGACATGCCCATGGGTCAATCCCATAGAGGAAATTCCCCAGTAGAGATTCCCTCTTCTCAAGTATGTCAAGTTGACAACTGAAGCCATCCAGTGCAGATGATAAAGGGAGAGGACTTACATGTGCAAAGTACTCTATTAATTAGGTAAATGGATTTCCTTGGTCCAGTATTTCTTGAAGCCTTTTCTAGGTTGACAGGTGTAGTGACTCTCTAAGAAGGCAGGTAGTGTTTCCCCTGTAGTTTGGAACTAGAAGCCCAAGTTCTTTTTTCTTTTTTTTTTATGTGTATGAGTGTACTGTCTGCATGTAGGTTGGTGCACCCATGTCATGCAATGCTGTGGAGGTCAGAGGAGGGCATCAGATTCCCTTGGAACTGGAGTTAAAGACGGTTCTTAGCCACCGTGTGGGTGCTGGGAATCGAACTCAGGTCCTCTGCAAGAGTGGTCAGTGCTCTTAACCACTAGGCCATCTCTCCAGCCCCAAGAGGGTGTCGGATTCTCCTGGAACTGGAGTTCTTCTGGAATTGGAGTTACAGATGGGTCTCGGCTGCCATGTGGGTGCTGGGGATCAAACCCGGGTCCTCTGCAAGAGTGGTCAGTGCTCTTAACCACTGAGCCATCTCTCCAGCCCCCAAGCCTGAGTTCTTTTACTCATATTTATATGTATGCTGTGTGTGTGTGTGTGTTTATATGTATGGGCACACATATGTATGGGCAAGTATAGGTATATATGCATATGGACACCCAGGGCTGATATCATGAATTTTCCTCAATTTCTCAGTCTCTCAGTCAAACACAGAGCTCACTGATAAGGCTAGCCTTGCTAGCCAGCATGTTCAGGAATCTCCTGTCTCCACCTGCCAAGGCTGGAATGACAGGTGGGCCACCACACCCTCCTGGCATTTATGTGAGTTCTGGAGATCTGAACTCCAGTCCTCTTGCTTGTGAGGTGAGCACTTTAGCTATTGAACCATCTCCTCAGCCCAAGAAGCCTGTTTGTATGAAGCTATTTATAAGTTTCATGTGCTAGGCTATGGTTTCAAAGAAGGCTGGTATTGAACAGAGCTCAGAGTCAGGGACTAGTCTTTAGTATGACCTTGGAAGGACAGGGAGCATGCAGTGACATAACCAATGTTCACATGTGCTATCACCTGACTTGCCTTTCTAGACTTGTCTGTTCATCTTCAGAGAGCCTCAGCGGTTGACAGTGGTTAAAGAGTCCTCTAGGTTTTCAGTTCTCTTTGCCCCCTCCAAGGGCCACAAAAGAGCTATTATCCCCCAGAAAGCCCTGCAACAAGGCAGGCCTGCTGGCTCCAAGGCCAGAAAGCCAGAGGTGTCTCAAGCAAAAACTTGTCTGACACACGTAAGGGCTTCACAGACTGGGATGTTCAATCCCAGAATAAAATATCAATCTGGTGTCACCTCTTTCCAGAGAGGTCTGAGAGACATAGGTAACAAAAATAACATTTCAAACATCCCAAATAGCAAGTCCTCTCGATCACGATGTAGACTGTATGTAGTAAGATCCACAAAATGATATCAGAGTTTCCTACCTAAGAGTCGTCTGCGCTGTCCCCAGGACTTAAGAATAACATCCCAGCCCTCCTTCTGTGACAAACCTTGGAAAAATTGAACTGAGACTGGGCCAAAGGGAGTTCCATGAGCCATAGCCAGGGTTAGATCTATGAGGTAGTGAGAAAAACCAGCCAGTTCCCTCCTCCTCCTCCTCCTCCTCCTCCTCCTCCTCCTCCTCCTCCTCCTTCTCCTCTTCCTCTTCCTCTCTCCTGTTGCTGTTCCTGCTTCTGCTCCTGAGATCCTGTTTCCCCTGCCATCTCCAGTATTTCCTCTTTCCAGCCAGGGCTCGAGTGAAAATTATAGAATTGCTATTATTACCCCAGCCTAGCATCCAAGGCTTGATGGCTGCTGCTCTGGCAGGTCCAGCCCAGAGGGGAGCCAACTGCAATGACAATAAAACAAAGTCCTTGGCAGCTGGAGGTCTCTCCTCTGCATGCTGGGGCTGACAAACGGGACAGGGAGCCAGCCCGGACTCCAGCTCCTTGGGAAGTCTTGGAGCCGGCCCATCACCTCCCCTGCATCTGATTCCAAAGGCATTTTTCAGCCCAGCTGGAAAGGCCATGACAACCCAACTTGGCTTACTCTATCAACCTTGAGAAATGCATATCCCAGCCTCTGCCATCTAGGCAGGCCATCTTCCTGAAGGGGAGGAGATGGGCTTGCTCTGATTTGCCTGGCTTTGTTAATCAACCCACAAACAAGCATGTGGAAGAGTACACTGCAAGCAAAACCATCACTCAAAACTCATGCGCAGAACACACGTTTCAGAAGTACCTACTCTCTGTCAAACAATGTTCTGAGGACTGAGCTACATCCATGGACAGAAGAGACAGAAAGCCCTGCCTACTGGAGAGAGGAGGGCTATGGGGGTCGAGTGCCCACAGCTACTAAGAATCACAGTGCCCATCAGACTCTCCATCAACAGCTCAATGAGAGTCTCCATCATCCTCTGCAGAGGCACCTGAACTTTCACACAGCCTGAGTGGCTCTGGGCCCCACTGTATTCAACCAGGGACAGTGTCCACAGCAAGTTATCATCTTCCTTTGGTGACGAGAGAGCACCACAGTGTCCTGTAAGTGAACAGTGTCGCCACCCACGTTCTAGCTCATCGTCGTCTTTACAGGCCACTCACAATACACAAGAAAGGCCAGCTCTTCTGTTTTCACTGTTTCTCTAAAGACAGAAGGAAAATAAGCAGGAGCCAGTTCCTCAGGAAGGAACCAATCCGAGCAGAATGGTGCCCAGCTGGGAACAGAGCTTTGGGACAGCACATGAGTCCCTTGGGCCCCCAACTCCTGTCAGAATCTGTTCTGGTTTGAATGCAAAATGTCCTACATAGGCTCCTGTATTTAAACACTTGGCCCCAGCTAGTGGTGCCATTAGGGGAGGTCATGGAACCTTTAGGGGATGGAACCTTGCTGGAGGAAGTACTGAGAGTGGACCTTGAGGGTTTATCGCCTCACTCCACTTCTTGTTCTCTCTCTCTGCTTTCTGTGTGGATGAAAGTGTGACCTGCCAGCTTCCTCCTCTTGCCACCATGCCATACCGCCCATGCCTGGATGGAACTGCAAGCTAAAATAAACCCTCTTTTTCATGTTGTCAGTCACCATAGAGATCAATCTTTCTTTTAGGTCAACTGAGGTCCAAGAGGTTAGATGAACTCTTTATGTTCACCGTGAAGCCAGATTTATTTTGGCCATGGTGAATGGATGGGAAAATTGAAAAAACAGCTCTCTTGGGCCTTGCAGAGGACCCAGGTTTGATCCCCAGCACCCACATGGCAGCTGAGAACCGTCTGTAACTCCAATTCCTGGAGAACTCCAGTTCCGGGGGAATCCGACGCCCTCTTCTGACCTCCGCGTGGCATTGCATGACACGGGTGCACAGACCTACATGCAGACAGTACATTCATACACATAAATAAATAAAATTAAATTTAAAAAATTAATATTAAAAAAAGAAAAGAAAAAACAGCTCCCTTAAACAGAAGACCAGAGCTAGCGGTACCCCACCATATACCGCCACCTAATCGGTCAGCCACCATTGATCTTCCCTGACTTCCTCTAAGCAACTCTAAGTTCCTTCAAAACCAGCAATTTTTTCAAGTTTCCAATTGTGTCATAGACACACAGGAAAGGCTGGCTGAATTAGGAGGGAGCAGATGCGGCCTAAGTTAGGAACACAAGAAATGACAAGAGATACCTTCTACCTCACATATAGCTTGTTCCTGCTGAGAAGTCAAAGCTAAAGCCAAACAGCAGTGTGTTCTAGATGAAAACATCATCACAAATAATTATGGTGTTATTATGGAGAGATGGCTCAGCAGTTAAGAACATTGGCTACTCTTGCAGAGAACCCAGGTTTGGTTCCCCAGCACCCACATTATAGCTTAACTGGAGTTACCCTCCCATAACTCAAGTTCCAGGGACCCAACGCTCTCTTCTGGCCTCCATGGGTAGTGCATATATGTGGTATACATACATACATACATACATACATGCAAAACTCATACACATAAAATAAAATAACTTTTAAAATATTTTTTAAACAAATACTTTTATAAAAGAAGAAATGAGTGTTGTGTAGCATGTTGTTTTACTATAGAGACTTTCTATCATAGTCAAGCAGTGCTGGTTAGGCCCCAGGTCCCCACCACAACCCAGAAGTCCTTGAGGGAGAAAAGCCACTCATTCTCACCTAAGCCCAGGCAATGCCTGACAAACTCAATTTCCATGCTTGCCTGGAGTGAAAACTAGCCTTTCTTGGTGCCTGCCTCGTGTGGCCAGACTCCCCAGGGTATATGGGCAGCTTGGTGCCCGCCTCGTGTGGCCAGACTCCCCAGGGTATATGAGGAGCTTGGTGCCCGCCTCGTGTGGCCAGACTCCCCAGGGTATATGGGCAGCTTGGTGCCCGCCTCGTGTGGCCAGACTCCCCAGGGTATATGAGGAGCTTGGTGCCCGCCTCGTGTGGCCAGACTCCCCAGGGTATATGGGCAGCTTGGTGCCCGCCTCGTGTGGCCAGACTCCCCAGGGTATATGAGCAGCTTGGTGCCCGCCTCGTGTGGCCAGACTCCCCAGGGTATATGGGCAGCTTGGTGCCCGCCTCGTGTGGCCAGACTCCCCAGGGTATATGGGCAGCTTGGTGCCCGCCTCGTGTGGCTAAAATTACCATCAATTTTTTTGTTTTGTTTTTTGAAGTCACTATTTCATTTATTTTGAAATTTCAAAAAACCTGGAGAAAAATGGAGAAATCCCACAAATCAGCCTGTTTCTGTCCAGGGCACATTCCCCAGCCCCAAGAGCGTTGATGAAGAATGCAGCAGGGGTGAACAGGCATCCCTTCCCATCACCCTTCCAATTGCAAAAGAGACAGAGGGTCTTCCCACCACATCAAGCAATCACTGGTTGTATTTGATCCTCATGATATCTCAGGGAAAATAGGGAGCAGGAACCTGAACTAACCTAGCGGCTATTCACCACCGGCCAGTGTGAGCAGGGCATGAGGTTCTGTAGCCAGAAACCCTGGCCAGGACATCCTCCATTGCTCACTAGAGGAGTCATTCTTGTTCTTGTTTTTTGTTTTTATGTGTATGAGTGTACTCTCTGCATGTAGGTTGGTGCACCCGTGTCGTGCAAAACCGCGGAGGTCAGAAGAGGGTGTGGGATTCCCCTGGAACTGGAGTTAAAGACGGTTCTTAGCCGCCATGTGGGTGCTGAGAATTGAACCCAGGTCCTCTGCAAGAGCAGTCAGCGATCTTGACAACTGAGCCATCTCTCCAGCCCCAGGATTCATTCTTGAGAGAAGGAAGGTGGCCCAGATGGAGGAGTTGTTCTCTGTCATACAGCCAATGCCGGAGCAGGATTTTAACTCAGGTCTCAAATCTTCATAATTCAGTATTCTGATGATCACAGTGTATAGCTCCTCTGCTCCACCAGTTTTAGAGAGGAAGAGGGGAAAGGGACAGGGCCTGTGCGACAGAGCACGCCAATATGACAATAGTGTGCCAGGCCCGAGTTCACACACAGTCTCTCAGACACTTCGTAATGATAATTTATACTCTCATATTACCTTTCTACCCGTCAGTCAACTCATCCTCACTGCCGAATCCTGGAGGCCTCAGAACTACTCGCTGTCTTCATCTGTAACATAGCTGTAATGGGGGCTGGAGAGATGGCTCAGCAGTTAAGAACCCTGGCTGCTCTTGCAAAGGACCCAGATTCCCAGCATCCACATGGTGGCTAACAACAGTCAGAAACTCCAGTTCCAGAGGAATCCAGTGCCCTCTTCTGACCTCTGTGGGTATTACAAGAGACATGGGTGCACTTACATACATGCAGGCAGTACAGGCATACACATAAAATAAAAATAATAAATAAAAAAAATTTTTGAGACAGCATCACCCTATAGCCCCAGCTGGCCTGGAACTCACTCTGTAGACCAGGCTGGCCTTGAACTCACAGAAATCTGCCTGTCTCTCCCTCCCGAGTGCTAAGATTAAAGGTGTGCGCCACCACGCCCAGCTTAAAGACGGTTCTTACCCACCATGTGGGTGCTGGGAATCGAACCTGGGTCCTCTGCAAGTGCAGTTGGAGCTCTTAACCGTTGAGCCATCTCTCCAACCCCCATGAAATCTTTTTTTAAATAGCTGTAACCACACATGTTATCAAGGCTGGTAGAGGAGCCTGTATGCCCAGTTTCCACAATGCCTGTACCAAGCTACTCCTATCATCACTTCCTGGGGGCTACAAGATATCTCTTTGCCCTTATGCTACACGTAAATGGAGATGTGACATGCCACCACCCGTCAGTGACATCAAGATCCCTGACTCCTAGCTGGGAGCCCAGCCGTGCCAGGAAACCAGCTTTTGATGATCTGGGTCTGTCTTCAAGAGCACAGGGGAATTCCAGGATGAAACACAGCCGAAGGTTCCGGTGCACACCCCCCCCCACTCGGAAAGGAAGCACTGTAGAATTAGGTCAGGCATCTTATTTGCATCTCCCAGTGTTATGTGTGAGGTTTGCTTCTCAAGGTTTGAGCCACACACTTATCATGCCATTTGTAGGATTGGGAATTTTTTTTTTTTTTTTTTTTTTGCTAGGGCACCAACCCCCTGTGCCCAGCAGCTCAGGCAGCAACTATTCAATAACAGCTCACAGTGTGCACAGAGCATCATATTCCCCGAATTCTCCCCAGCATTCCATTCTGCAGAGCCGTGCCCTGGGCTGCAGGTCCTGGTGGGAACCAAGGCCCCAGAACAATGGTTCCATGCTAAGCAGTGGGTACAGGTCATCAAATCTCACTTTGCATTCAGCCCCACGTGGTATCAAGTGTCATGGTTTTAGCATTTTCTAATTCTTCGAAGGTTCAGTGAATATGCATTCATGGATTTTTTAACTTGGAGAATCTCAGTATTTCCCAGCTGGCTAGTTTTGAGTTCATCTTGTTTTTTTTCCTGAAAATACTCTTCCTCTTTAAGGGTCCTTCTTGATCTTTGCTTATTACAGACTTCCAGACATCAGGAAAACGTTCTCACCCTGTGGACTTGACAGAATATGTGTGGGCTGGGTTCAGAGGGCTAAAGACAGCGGCTGTAGCCCTACCCCAGGCACTTTGTTGTGTAGCCTTAACAAGTTGCCAGCCCTCTCTGAGCCTTGGGTTCCTGGTTTTCAGACTCGCTGGTTTATTGGGGGATCCAGTCTAACTTTCTCACTTTAGAAAGTTAGAGGATCTTTTTTTAAGTATGTATATGAGTATTTTGCCTGCATGTATGTAAGTGTACCATATATGTGAAATATTCACAGAGACCAGAAGAGGGTGTCGGATCCCCTGGAACTGGTGAACTGGATTTAAGGACTCCAGTCAGCCACCATGTGGGTGCTGGGAACCAAACCTGAGTCCTCTGCAAAAGCAGTCAGTGCTCTTAACTGCTGAGCCATCTCTCCAGCCCCTAATTTTTAGTTCACATTTGTTTATTCTATGGCATCTGGGTGACATGCATGGAGGTCAGAGGATAATCCGCTGCTATCAACTCTCTTCTACCATCTGGGTTCTGGAGACTGGACTCAAGATTGAACTCAGGTTTAGCAGGGGGCACCTTTATACATGGACCCATCTCGACAGCTTCCTCTTCCTCAAAGAGATCAGTTTGGGAATCAGAGAAACCTTGGGCAAGTGGCTTAACCTCACGGTGCTTGAGTGACAGACACCAAGACGGAAATAGTGAAAATGCTTTCTTCTTTGGGTTTGTGAAGAATAAATGAATTAATATAGTAAAGCACTTGGAATCGTACCTGGTGCACGGCAAGCACTTGAAGAGGTCTTGGCTGGTGCGTGGGTCTGTCCGATAGCACTGGACAGAATCTCCTCGAGGCACAGGTGTTCTGCCTCACTTCTGTCTCCTGTTGGGAGAAAGGAGGTAGCAGGTGCCAGAAAAAATGAGGGTAGCATTCAAATAACTGAGGTCACACTCAGCTCCAAACCAGACAGATAAAGGAGAAGGGGAGGTGAAAGGACAGCTGCTGTCTTGTGAAGGACAGGTATATTCCCTGACCCTAGCCTACGGAAGTTTGGGCTGGTCAGGGATGGGCGGGGAGATGTAAATGCCTTCAGCCCCTCCCACCCACCCACCCCCTCTAAATCCCAGAGAGGACCTAGCACAAGATCCGCTCAACTCAACCCATCTCTGTCTCCACTACCCCTCCATCTCCTCCTCCACCATGGTCAACAGAAAGGTCCAGCCCTGCGCCGCCTGCCCTCCCCTCACGACCCATAACAAGAGCTGCGGAAGAGGGGTAGGCATCTGGCTGGGGTTTCTCCTGCCTTCTCCGGCTTTTTGACTTGCTTTTCATCTTCTACCTCCCTCTGGAAGCTCAGCACAGACCTCAACTGGGTTGCAGCATCCCTGTGGATGGAGGGTGTACAGCAGAGCCCCTTCCTTCCTTCTGAGGAAACCTGGAGTGAGGGAAGTGCGGCCTGGGGGTGGGGTGGGTAGGGGAGCCCTGAGGCCTCCTCTGCTAATCTGCAGCCCTGGCAGCTCCCCCTCTCTCAGAAGGAAATTTATGAGCAGAGGCCAAGGGAGGGCTGGGGTTACTGAGACTTCATTACTCTTACAAAATATACTATGGGACATTTACTAGTGTCCCGTGAAGTGTGGCCATAAATCAGGGGCCTCAGAGCGGCTGTCAGAAGAAACGAGGAAGGTGTGTTTGCTCCCACCCATCATAGGCTTGCCTTTGACTAGGAGTCTGTCCCTAGAAAGGCAGCAGAGGTGGGCACAGCCACCCCTATCTTGCCCTCCTGACCACTTACTTGGACAGAGGCGACTCAGCTGTCCCCTGTCGCACATTCTCAGTGAAAATGCTGTGGAGTTTCAAACGCACATGGATCACACAATGAATGTCTCCTGGAAATAATATTTCCTCTGCCGATTTTATTCTCCAAGCCCTAGGGACCTACAAAACTTCTGTGCGGTGTGATCATGTTTCTAATATATATATGAAGGAAATACACCCGAAGGTTAACAGTATTCTCTCTTGGTGGAACAATTACAGGTGATTTTTATTAACTTCTTTTACCTCCCTGATTTTCCACACTTTTTTCAAAAATAAAAATGTGTTACTTTTATAGTCCAAAAAAAAGGAAAATCGAGAACCAATCATTGAGAAATATGAATGTATTCATACTATTAATAAAAAGGTAAAATAGCAATCTACATGTTCCACAATTAGCCCACATTTCCAGAACAGACTATCACAATCATGAAGAAATACCAGATGCTCTTATGATTTAATGCTTATTTTTTAAAGACAAAAGAGCCCATTTTGTATGCATTTGCTGATTAGTAGTATATAAAAGCATACTTAAGGAAAAAAATGCCTACAAAGGAATATTACTGTTGTATGAAAGTGTGGGCTTCTGGAATATTTTTTTGCTCTTCTGTAGTTTCCAAATTTTGGGTGGTGTGGTAATGGCGCTGTTGGAATTTTTAAGTGGTGGAAAAGAGAAAACAGAAACAGGGTCTCAGCTCCTGCTCCCTCCCCTCTGGCCCCGTACCACACACGTGTTCTCACCACACATGAAAATGGGATTCCCGGGGTGCCAGGGTGGGCTCAGTTCCGTTGGGACAATCTGGAACAATCAGCTCTCCCAGTGAACTTTTTATGGAGTTTCCAACTTTGAAGCTATGTAATGAGACTTGGCCCCTGACCAGGCCTCTAAATGTTCAAAGTGGCCTTCCCCTTCAATTAGCTAATCCAAGGCATCCGAGGTAGGTCAGCGGGGCAGCCAGCAGGCACTGGTTTAGAGAGGGTAGGAGAGGAGGTACCCTGCCCACAGCTAGGCAGAAGGCTAGGGGGCCCGGCTCTGGCCTATGGCCAGCTCTGGGGGCTCCTTACAAGACCCACCCCCAGCCCAGGACAATTCCTCAGAGCAAGGTGAATGGGGGGCTTCTGGAACCCCCAGAGCTGAAGCATTTCTTTTGGACTTCTTTCAGACTCCGCTCTGAAGGAAGCTGGCCCAGCTGAGGCACCTCCTTGCTGGCCTCTGCCCACCGGGTCTGGTCCTCACAGCTTCTCCTTAACCCAGGCCTGAGGCTGGCCTCTCTTCAGAAAAGGTCCAAAGTATAAATGAATTGTCCATTTCTCACACCCCAAGAATTTAAGGATAAATTGGCCATCCTCAGCAAAGAGAATGCTCATCCCCAGGAAACGCTAAGTGATAAGGTTGGGGTGTGTCTTCCTAGAGCTGGCTTTTGTGAGTTTGGTGGTCTTGCCCCCAACCCCCCCCCACCCCGCCTTATTTTCGATAGGAAGTCACTGTCCTGGTCTGGTACAGGGGAGCCAATAAACCTCTATAGCTTCCTCCACTTCCAAGTCTCCCCAGATAATCACCCTTCACCCTGCATTTTGAATAGGTCTCACTATATGTGAAATTTCAGTGGCATTTGGTTTTGATTTTTAAAGAAGAAAGGGGGAAAAAAAGCTTTTGCCTTGAAGCAACAAGTTCTTTTGGCAGCTGAATGGGGTCTGGCAATGTTAAGTCCTTTACTGGCAGGGCTGAGGAGATGAGCTGGTTGGTTGTGGTGTGCTTAGAAGTTTAAAACAGCAAAAAGACAGAGCAAGGGTTTACAGGAAGGGAGCCTGGGCCTGGGGTGGGGGTGGCAAGCCCTCCAGATCTGTTCTTTCTACTGCAAATTACAAGCCTGCTTTTTAAAATTTTCTTTCCCAGAACAATGTTATTCATTCAGTTCCAAAGTAAACATTGAGCTTAGATTCTCAACAGTTTGGGAGAACAGACTGTCCTCCTTGTTAGGGTCTATACCTGTCAGGGGTCTGATTAAACCCATATATCTTCATGGCAGTCACTGGCAGCCACTGTGCACTATGAGAAGGGACCAGGCACCAGCCCCCACGCTCCCCCAGGAGTGGGGCAGCCCCTTAGTGCCTGCTCCGTGGCATGCTAGACTGTCCCTCTCTCACAGGCTGGGTGATAACAGGGTGTCTGACCTTGAACCTAGCGGCAAGGAGGCAGATCAGGCTGCTAGCAGCCTAGGGGACACCAGGAAGGGAAGGGGGGGGTGCTTGAACAACCTTTAAAGTGATAGATGTTTAGAGCCAAGGGGAGGTGATCTGCAGAGAAACGTGAGCCTCGAGTAGTAAATCGTGCAATCTGCTGTCAGTGCTAAGAATATGGAAGCCCATTTCCTTTCTCCTCAGGGAAGGCTGCTTAATTAAGAGATCTCCGGGTACTTGGCTTTCCTCATAAATTTTAGGGAGCGGTAAAACTCAGTGTGTGCATGCCTAGAGTGAGCAGAGAGGAAAAAATCAGGTGCTCTGAAAACTGTTCGGAGTGTTACTCACACAACTACCCACCTCATTCCTCTTGTGCCTCAGTTTTCCACCACTGGGAATGGCAATGACAAGGCCACCTGCAAGTCAGGTCAACGGCTGGACACCAGGTTGAAAAGCACGGCACTGCAAATGGGAGAGGCGGGCTCCTTGGCCCTTGAGAAGAGATGAAGAAGATCAAAGACCTTCAGCCATGCTGCAGGGACCATGAACTCAGGCCCAGTCACAGATGACAGTTGCAGATGTCAGGAGCAGCCGCCAGCCTTCCCACCCTGCACCCCAGGGGTGCCCCAGTTCCTCTGGTGAGGCTTCCTCAGAAACCTGAGGCTGAAAGCTAGAGTTTCCTGCTCTCCTGAGGAATATTTAATTTCCACAGCCTGGCCCATTTCTCCTCCAGAAGAACCACTCCCCCTCCTGGCTTATCTGATGGTGGGTGTCGTAGGCAGCAACTTGTCATTTATCATTTTCCACAGAAGCAAACATTAGCAGTTGGAGCACCACGAGGGGGGCTGCTAAGCAGCCAGGGACACTAAGACCAGATGAAATGCAAACTGCACGCAGAAAGAAGGCCAAGAAAAGGAAATAGCTGGTCCCAGAACCCAGGAGCAATGGCAAAATTTTGTTCACATGGGAAGGAAATCTTTTCTCATGGTGTTCTCCCTCCACAGCACTCTCATGAAACCTGTGTCATGCAACATCCCACCATTCAGAAAGGCCAAGGCCACTGCTTCACATGGTAGAAGGGAAACAAGAAGTTCGATCATGGAACCCACCTCTGTCAGGTTCTCATCACCTTGGGTCAGCCGGGGTAGCCAGCTACTAGAGATAGGCAGCTCCGAAGACTTCAAGAACGCCCCACTCCTTGTTCCAGGTCTGTGGGTCAGTGGCACTCACAGATATTATGTGACACTGTGTGGTGGTTGTTCTGACCTCTGAGACTCCACTGCCCTTGATGAAGGGTGCTCCTGTGGTGGTGATTTTAAATGTCAGGGATGAGTTGGGTGCCCTCTCCACTCACTTCATCTCATTAAGCCCTAGATTCCATGAGGTGGTGGCTGCCATGTGGTTCTATTGACCATGTCAAAGGCTGGGCGTGCAGTGGACCACATGTTAGTTCTATTCCAGTCTACATCTCATGGTCTCCATGCTGCCAAGGATAGCTATGAATACAGCCCAACGCAAAATCACAAACTTACATTAAACATTGTGAGATGTTTCTTTTGAAACTTTTTACTTTATTTTTAAGTTTATTTCTTTATTTATTTTACTTATTTCCTTTTTTATAATTTTTAAGGGATTCACAATATAAGAGCACAGTTGTTTTCAGATCACATTGACGTTGCTCACTTTGCCATACAATTAGGTAATTGGCACTAGCATCCACAGATGAGGGATACCATTCATCATTTGTTTTTCTGGGACTGTGTTACTTCACTCAGCATGATATCTTCTAGTTCCAGCCATTTACCTGCAAAATTCATGATGTCATCTTTCTTTACTGCTACTGCATAGAACTCCATTGTGTAGGATGTACCACATTTTCTCTATCCACTCATCAGTTGAGGGGCACTTGGGTTGGTTCCAGCTCCTTGCTATTGTGTAGAGAGCTGTAATAAACATGGCTGTGCATGTATCTCTGTGGCAAGATGAGTCTGTGGGTACATGCCCAGGAGTGGTATGGCTGGGTCAGGTGGCAAGTTCATTCCAAGTCTTCCAAGGGTTCTCCACACTGCTTTCCATAGTGGCTGTACAAGTTTACATTCCTACCAGCAGTGGATGAGTGTTCCCTTTCCCCACAACCTCTCCAGCACTTGGTATCATTTGTTTTCTTGATCCTAGCTAGTCTTATTGGAGTAAGATGATATTATTTATTTCTTTTTATCTGCATGAGTGTTTTGCCTGCATGTATGTAAGTGCATCATGTGCATGCAATGCCCCTGGAGACCAGAAGGGGGTGTGGGATCCCATAGAACTACATATACCTGTATTGTCTTACCTGAGCTGCACTTGCTGAGGAGACAACCTGGAATGCTGGAGCCAACTTGGTTCATGGGACTTCTCCCTTCAAATATAATGAGAGAACAGGAAACAGAAGTCCCGTGTGGAGCTACAGGAAACAAGCTGAGTATCCAAACCTTGCAACCCCTAAGCCTCTGTCCTGAACTCAGGGTTCCATAATATTAGAGGTTTGGGGGAGGGGAGTGTCCTCTTGTCTGCATTTTTTTCTTTTCTACAATAAAAAATGCATTAATTGTAATACTACATGAAGCAAATAGAATGCTTTTACAAGAAGATTCATAACTAGGGCACATAAGACTTAATTTTCCTCCCCTTGCTAAAGTTACTCAGGTGTCTTATAGGATAAGATTAAACATGAAATTTGCATGAAAAATCCTCTTGGACCGCTGTCGTGTAGTTCAAGGAACAATGAAATGGCACCTTACATACGGCAGGCACTGTGCCACATGCTAGACACACAAAGATGAGTATATCACCCTCTGTATCGGTTACTGCTCTGTTGACACACCATAACCATGGAGACTTATAGACAGAAGAGTTTATTGGAGTTTACGGTTCCAGAGGGATTAGAGTCTGTTGTGGGAGGGAGACATGGTGACAGGAGGGGGCTGAGCAGAGAAAGAGCACAAGAAGCAGAGAGCAACTGGAGAGCCAGCAAGGCTTAAGAATTCTCTAAGCCCACCCCAGTGACCTGCTTCCTCCAGCATGGCCACACCTTCTAAGACCTCCCCAAACAGTGCTTCCAACTGAAGACAAACTGTCCAAATACTTGAAACCTATGGGAGAACATTCTCATTCAAACTACCACACCTTCTTTGACCAAGACCACACAGCTTCAAATAAAGCTATGCATGCCTACACCTTCTACCTCTAGACTGTGGGAGAATCAATTCCTGCCTAGCCAAGGAAATGTATTAGATAGAAGCCGGTGGGGCTGGAGAGATGGCTCAGCAGTTAAGAGCACCAACTGCTCTTGCAGAGGACCTGGGTTTGATTCCCAGCACCCACATGGCAGCTGAGAACCGTCTTTAACTCCAGTTCCAGGGGAATCCAACGGCCTCTTCTGACCTCCGCGGCATTGCAGGACATGGGTGCACCAACCTACATGCAGACAGTACACTCATACACATAAAAATAAAAATAAATAAATAAATAAATACATTTTTTTAAAAAAGAAAGAAGCCAGACAGGAGTCAGGGAGAAGAGCTGCAGACTCAGATGCCAGTGGCTCTAAAGGACCCTCCTCTCTCTGGGCCTTAGTTTATTCACCTGCCCAGAAAGGATTCTTAGCGTTCCTCCAGCTGTGTAATCCTGTGGCCCAGATGTGGTTGATCCCAGATTTCCTCATGTCCCTGTAACATAACAACTAAGTCTGAGTCCCCCCCACAGTCATCCCACCCAGCCCATCCGTACCAGTGATCTTCTTTGCATGGCTGTCTGGCATGGACTCTATCCAGGTTCAGCATAAGCGGCCTTTCCGGAGGCTGGGGGGTGGGTCGGCCTCCTCAATCTCCGCAACCCACTATGCAGAATGAAGGAATCAGGGAAGACCCCAGGTGAAAAGTCACCAAGCCACCTATTTTAAAGACAATATGAGTCAAAGGTAGAGGTCTCTCCTGAAGTGTGGAAAAAACTCAAAAGTCTCACCAGACTTCCATCCCAGTTTTCTGCATCTAAATGAGAAATGAGCAATGGCCGCTCTGAGCTGGCACTGCGCCTTCTAGCACAGCTCAGAGCGCCCCTTTGCATGCTTAGCCCCACTCAAGTCCAAAACAATCACATATGAGAGTGAGAAGCAAGCTCCAGGCCGGAAGACAGTTCAGCTCCCTCTCCCGGTCTCTTTTAGCCCCCACATTGAGGGACACCCCCACCCCGCTCTGCATGGACCGCCAAGACCCTTCCAGCCCTGACTGCTCCATGACTTGGGCAGGACTCTGCTGCTGAGCCTGGCTCTGTTCATTCAGCTTCCCAGGTCTGGAACAGAAGCCCTTGCTGGCCTTCAAGAGTTGACTTCCAGCCGGGCGTGGTGGCGCACGCCTTTAATCCTAGCACTTGGGAGGCAGAGGCAGGCGGATCTTTGTGAGTTCAAGGCCAGCCTGGTCTACAAAGTGAGTTCCAGGACAGCTGGGGCTTCAGGGAGACCCTGTCTCGGAAAGACCAAAAAAAAAAAAAAGAGTTGACTTCGTTTCTGGGTGACATGATGGTGTGGTTCAGGGCTCTACTGATTTCTACTTTGCATATTTCAAAGGTTCCCTGAAAACTTGTGGGGAAGCCAGAACAACCCGTCCCCCTGATCCCAGTGGAAGCCACTTGACCACATCAAAACATTTGTGAGAAGGCTAGGGAGATGGTTCAGTCAGTCAGTAAGTACTTGCCTTGCAAGCATGTAGACCTGACTTCCATCCCCAGAACCCGTGTTAAAAAAAAAATAACCTAGGCTGGGCATGATGGGTCATGCCTTTAATCCCAGCACTCGGGAGGCAGAGGCAGGCAAATATCTGAGTTTGAGGCCAGCATGGTCTACATAGAAAGACTTCCAGGCCAGTGAGGACTATACAGTGAAACCCTGGGTTGGTTGGTTGGTTTGTTTGTTTTAAGGACAGTTAAGAGCATTGGCTGCACTTGCAGAAGATGGGGGTTTGTTTCCTAGCACCCACCTTTTGGCTAAAAGCTATCTGTGACTCCAGTTCTAGGGGATCTGACACCCTCTTATGACATCTGCAGGCACTCCACAACACAGGTGCACTTACACATATGCAGGTAATATACTCATACACATAAAAAGTAGTAAAAATACTGAATAAAATATTTCTTTTTTTAATAAAGCCATGTGTGATGGCTTACACTTGAAGTCTCACTGGAGAGGTGAAGATATGTACATCCCTCAGGCTCTGGGTAGCCATCCTAGCCGGCTAAGCAAGTTCCAGGCCAGCGAGAGACCTTGGCTCAAAAATCAAGGTGGTCAATGCCCATATGGGCAGCAATAACTTAGTAGATTATCAAATAAGAAGGAGATACAGAAGCAGACGAAAGAAAAAAAGAAAAAAAGAAAGAAAGAAAAGAAACAAGGAAAGAAAGAAACAAAAAAAAGAAAAGAAACAAGGAAAGAAAGAATGAAAAGAAAGAAGAATGGGGCTGGAGAGATGGCCTAGCGGTTAAGAGCGCCGACCGCTCTTACAGAGGACCCGGGTTCGATCCCCAGCACCCACATGGCGGCCGAGAGCCGTCTGAAACTCCTATTCCAGGAGAACTCCAGCTCCAGGGGAATCCGAGACCCTCTTCTGACCTCCGCGGCATTGCACGACACGGGTGCACAAACCTACATGCAGACAGTACACTCATACACAGAAATAAATAAATAAAACTTAAAAAATAAATAAATAAATAAATAAATAAAAAGACTA
>VZQC01002789.1:1535649-1557286 GCA_009823505.1 Rhizomys pruinosus
GAAATAAATAAAATTTAAAAAAAAAAAGAAACAAGGAAAGAAAGAAAGAAAGAAAGAAAGAAGAAAGAAGAAAGAAAGAAAGAAAGAAAGAAAGAAAGAAAGAAAGAAAGAAAGAAAGAAAGAAAGAAAGAAAGAAAGAAAGAAAGGAAGAAAGAAAGAAAGGAAGGAAGGGAGGGAAAGAAGTGATATGGGAGACACTGGAAGAACAACGGGAGTGTGAGATATCATCACATGCTGTTATATACTTGTATGAAATTCTCAAGAATAAAGAAAAATTAAAACAAAAACTGTAGAGATGGCTCAGCAGTTAAGAGCACTGGTTGCTCTTGCAGAGGACCCAGGTTCAATTCCCAGGATCCACATTGCAGCTAGTAGCCATCCATAACTCCAGTTCCAGGGGATCCTTTGTCCTCTACTGACCTCTCCAGACATTGCCTGATATGGGTGCCCTTACATACATAAAGGCAGTATACTCATACACATAAAATAAAAACAATCAAGTATTTTCAAATAAATAAAATAATAAAACAATAATCTCCACCCAAAAAACGTGGATGGCTCCTGAGATTGTCCTCTGGCCACCAGAGGCATGTGCATAAATGTGTGCAATGTAATATCATGCACATAAACATGCACATGTACACACACATAAAAAACTGTGAGAAAGCCTTGGGCAGCAGAAGTTTGATAGCAATGTCCTACTTAGGACACACTCTGCAGTCTCTTATTCTGCACTTTATTTTTTTACAATGCTTTTATTGATGTTTTGTATATTTCAGACATCATTTCTCAGTTCAGTTTAGACATATTCCCCTTTCCCTTTCCCCCACCCCATCCCAGATCATGCATTCTGCCATAACTGTCCTGCATCTTTATCTCAGTGTTTTTTTATGTTTAGGAATTCACATTTTCCTCCTTTAATTTTATATTACTCTAAAATACAAATACATATATATATTCCACCCATATATAGTAATTATAGAGTCTGAAAGTAAGCGGTGGGTCAATTCTAGAGCCCATTTACATTATAACAACATTGTTGCTTTCAGATAAACACAAATATAACAATAATGTTGTTCAGCTTGACTTTCATCTGGGGATTTGGTGTTAGCATCCACAAATGAGGGAGACCATTTGCCCCTTATTTTTCTGGGACTGTGTTACTTCACTTAGCATAACGGCTTCAAGTTCCATCCATTTACCTGCAAAGTTCATGATGTGGTCCTTCTTTACCACTGAATAGTACTCCATTGTGTAGATGTAACATTTTCTCTGGCCTAGTCTGTTGAGGGGCACTTGGGCTGGTTCCAGCTCTTCGCTATTGTGAGGAGCACTGCAGTTCTCTTCACTTCAGCCAGTTGTGGCTCTTTGGGTTGATCATCAACTCCTGCATGAGGAAGGTTCGCTGTTGAGGGTTGAGAGACGCACTAACATTTTTTCTGCCCCCCCCAACTTCCACTAGGTTCCCCAAACCTTAGGTGTAGAAAGAGATTCTTTAATGAATTGTGAGAGGTACACTTGTCTGTAAATACAAGGATACGTATTTAGAACACAGTAAGAATATCCAGGGATGTGACAGAGCTGTCTTTGTCTCCAAATCACAATTTCATCTTCTGTCCCAAAACATCAACCTGCCCCCAGAGAAGTTCCACTTGTTTGGTTTGGGTCTTCCTTCCCAGAGAGCTCTGCTGCCTACAGCCAGTGGGACAGACAGAACTAGGAGGGCACTGTGAGACAGGTTTTTTATTTTTTTAAGATGGAAGGCCTGGAGGTTTAAGAGACTGGCAGCTCTTACAGAGGACCTGGGATTGGTTCTCAGCACCCACTTGAGAGCTGACAGCTGTCTGTAACTCAAGTTCCAAAGAATCTTACACCTGCTTCTGACCTCCATTGGCATTGCATGACATGGGTACACTTACATACATGCAGGCAATATACTCATACATACAAAATAAAATAATAGATAAATAAATAAAAAGATGGAAGTCCCAAACTAGCGTTGAGCCCACAATCCTCCTGCCTCAGCCTCTGAGTATCTGGGATGACTTGGGCTCCACCAGCCTCAGCTGAAGCAGCTTTTCTTTTTGTGTGTGTGTGTGTGTGTGTGTGTGTGTGTGTGTTATGCTCACATGTGTGTGAACACATGCAGGCCAGAGGAGGTTGGTGGGTGACTTGTTCTAGCACTGTCTGCCGTACTCTCATGAGACAGGCTGGAAGTTGACTCCTCTCTCCAGTCCCCAAATCACTGGGGTTACAGGCTTTTGTACGACCACGCCCAGGTTTTTACATGGATCCTGGGCCTTCAAGTTCAGGTCCTCCTGCTCCACTGTGGGATGCGAATGAGAATGTCCCCCATAGGCTCCAAGGGTTTGGACATTTCTGTCCCCAGTTGGTAGCATTGTTTGGGGGGAGGGGAAGGGGATCTTCGAAGCTGCAGCCTTGCTGGAGGAAGTGTGTCACCCAGGGTAGGTGTAGAGAGTCCTTAAGCCTTGCCAGATTTCCAGTCACGCTCTGCTTCCCGTGTCTGCTTGAAGACGTGAATGTTCCCGCTCCTGCTCCAACCATGCTTCCCAGCCATGACAGATTCTAATCCCTCTGGAACCTGGAACTGTAAGCTCAATAAACTCCTCTCCCTGTAAGTTCCTTTGGTTACAGTGCCTTCATCACGGCAACGGAAAAGAAACTAATACTGAGCCATGTCTCCAAGTCTGAAGTAGCTTTTAAGAGAATTTAGCGAAGCCGGGCGAGGTCGCACACACCTTTAATCCTAGCACTTGGAAGGCAGAGGCAGGTGGATCTCTGTGAGTTCAAAGCCAGCCTGGTCTACATAGTGAGTTCCGGGACAGCCAGAGCTACAGGAAGACTTTGTCTCAAAAAGATGAAGAGAGAGAGAGAGAGAGAGAGAGAGAGAGAGAGAGAGAGAGAGAGAGAGTTAGTTTAGTGACATGGCTCTAAGCACGGTCCATCAATAAAACAGAGGAACCCAGATCTCAGTCCTGGCCACAGGACCTAGGAGAAAAACCCAGACCCTTGTAAAATAGAAGAGCCCAAAGACCTGGACAACTACTGACATCACTTCACTCAACTTCATATAGTTGTTCTGCATGACAGTATGGACATAGGGTTGTCATGGCTATAAATTATCCACGAGAAGCCAGAACATCTAGATGTTTATATAATGAAATTTCCAGATTTTCAAAAGAAGTGTCACCTTGTAAATCATTTGATAGAGAAAAAAAAAAAACTAAAATAACTCAATAACTTCATATCCACTCAAAACAATCCTGAGAAATAGGTGCTATAATTATCTCGGTTTTATGTTCAGGAAACTGAGGCACAGAGATGTCGAATCACTGGCCCAAAGTCATCTGAGCAGAAGTGATTGGGGGAGGAGCCTGGTACAGGAGGGGTTAAAACAGAAACTACAGACCTTTGTGTTGAATAAAAGGAGACAGAGCCAATTTTTCTACCATAACAGTAAATTGGCCCCAAATTAAACCAATACCCAGTTCTTATTGCTTCTGCAAAGAATTAATAAACCATGACATCTTTTGAAATGGGGGAGGCCAGCTGCTCAGGGAAATGTCAGAAAGCTTTTTACGGGCCTGGAGATGCTCTGCCTTAGCAAGTAAAACGAGTGTACCACAAGCACGCAGAGAGAGAAAGTGCCCATTCCCAGCTGGGCCCAGGAGTCTCCCCTCCACCCGGAGACAGGCCATGCAGTAGCCAGCTCTCTGGGCGTTAATGGCTGCGGCCTCCCAGAGAACACTCTGGAATATTTTAGGTTTATATTTTGCAGATGGCGTGCCAAGTCATTCCCTCGTTCTGCCTATTAGATGGCTAGTTTCCTTTTCCTAGTTAAAGGATTAACTAGAATTATCAGTAATCATAAGCTTCCCCCACAGAACAGGTCGGAGGAAATGAATGGAAACTGCAGCAATGGTGACTCGGGGTAGCACCACAGAAGAACGCTTGACGGGAGAATTCTCCCTGGCATGACGCGGCGAGTTGGGGGGAGGGGGGGGCATTATTAGAACCCATCGTGGAATCCAGGCTAAGCTGGAGATTTCTACAGGGCTCAGCTCAGAGCAGGGGTTACAGGCAAATTCTGAGAGATGACAGGGAGATGGGTTAAATATTTGTAGCAGAAAGTTTCAGAAACTCAAGACTTAAAGGGGAGAGGGTCTTTAAAATATTCTAGCCCAACTCCTCCATTTTCAGCTGAGGAAACGAGAGACAGAGCTGGCAACGATTGGTGAATGTCACATAGCCAAGTAACAGCAAAGCTGAAACGCAGGGCCTAGATCCCAGCTCTCAACGTCCGACTTTGGTCTAGTCATGGTCCTGAGATAGGAGACCATAGACTGCTCGGCTTCTCGGTTTATCAGTCTAGAAAATGGAACATTGATCTCAGACCATCACACTGCAGTCATCTATCTTTCTCTTCTAGGTCTACAGTGGGGGGTGATGAGGCCATGACTAGACCATCTTTGTCAGAGTATGCCCCCCACTGGGTAAGTGTCAACAGTGCCCTGGGGTATAGGGAGCCCTGGGTAAGTGTCAACAATGAATTAGCTCAGATGGTCTTGAGGTTTACCTCATTACATATGCCATTTCTGCGATGCCCCTGTATTACAGGAGGATGTAATTACTGCAGTTGTAGCAGAGAAGAAAAAACCTGAGTTCTGAAAGCTGTATCAAACATGTCAGGTGCTGTTAAGTCTGGGTGATAGGCATTCATTAATCTATTCATGATATGAAAAACTATTCATTACACGTGTCTGTCCATTTGAACATCTTCATAACAAGGGTCAGGAGAAGGAAGAATATCCTGAGGTTCATCCCTAAAATAGCAGTGATCGTGAAGCTTGGCTCTAGAATCCAAGCATGTCATTCATTCAGTGTCATCATTCACAGTCACTGATGGAGTGTTCTGGAATCTTTGGTGCCTCAAAGGTAAAGAAGACCATTATTTGGTCCTCAAGAAACTTGAAAGAAAATGAGACTCAGAATGACATTGCCACAAAACAAGGCAAATGTCCCCGTGTGGGGGACATAAAGAAAGTCAGGTAGTTTAGCAAAGGCCCTGTCCTTACTGACCTGGCCCATGACCACTTCAGCCAACGTCCTCAGTGCACATAACTCAGCCCATCATACTACAGATACACTTGGAGGCAATTAAAGGTTGGCGCTCCTTGAGAGATACCTTGCCTCCTCTCCTCACTTCCTGCTATGAAATATTTGTAGGTAGGACCCGTGGGCGCACAGGACCTATGAGGCTACAAAGCGCTGTAAAATGAGCCACAGAGCAGCAGCAAGGGGCCCGGATGTGGAAGGGGAGCGCAGAGCCAGCGCTGGGGGGGGGGGGGGATGGGGGTAAGGAGACAGAGCCAGCAAGAGCCCGAATGTGAGAAAGGGGAAGTGTAGAGCCGAGCGCTGGGCTGGGGGGGGTGGGGGGGGGGGGGGGTGGTTTTTTGTAAGGAGAGGGCAGCAGCACGTGTTTGGCCAATGGCGTGGTTCTGAGTACTACTGCCCACAGCATGGCACCTCAAGTCCAAAGTCATGCTCGCTATGCATACCAGTAAGTCTAGGCTGCTGCAGCAGGAAAGTGGGTAAACAAACACACATAGACTGCTCCATGCAGAGACTCTTTCCTCTCCCACAACTGACAGAGCAAAAGGCCAGCCCTCCTCCTAGAGAGATGGGGAGGACCAGGAGACTGACAGGTAAGATGGCAGCCACCAGAAGTGAACCAGGGGACCACTGGATGCTGGGGAAGGAAGTGAAAGGCTGAAAGGGCAGTCAGATCCGTGTGGAGAGGAATCCCCCAATTCGTCCTACTCCTTTTTGGCAAGCGATGCTTAATCTCTTGAAATGAGAAGACAGACTACTTTTTAAGATCCACAAAGAAATGGACAGGCTCTGATCCTCCCATCATGAGTTTTTAACCCTATGTCCCAAAAAGAGACAAAAGTGGGTTGGGGGCGGGGTAAAGAAGGAAGTAAATTTCCTGTAGGTTTAACTCCAAATACCCTGGCTTCAGCTAAACGATGCAGGGCATGGGTTCTGCCCAGGACCTCAGGAGCTGTCCTGGGCAGGGCTGGAAGTTGCTCACAGCCCCAATGCCTCATCTCTTTCCTCTGGCTCCAGGCTCGCTGGAGACGGTGAACAGCTGTTTGCTATTCTGAGTCGAGGATCCTTTCATATACTTGACGACATGTTAAATCATCCCTTAATGATGTCTGGGAAGACTTTTCGTTTTAGCTACCGCATGGATAAAAAGCCGGAGCCAAATGGCATGGGTGTTAAATTCATCTGGGCTGTGAACGTGCAGATGCTGAACAGAAACTGAATGCATCCAATAGCCTTGTTTTAATACTTGAGCTTCAGCAATGAGACTGTTAACAGGTGTACATTTCTTCTAAAGACTAAAATATTAGCAATCTAGAAAGATAGATAAATTGTATTTCTCTGTCTTCTAAATTGCCCACAATGAACATAAGTAGTCTTTATAGCCAGAAAAAAAAAAAAAAAGTGGTGTATTCTTACAAGCCAACATGGGTTTTGTCAGGTTGAGAGTGTAGACACCCTGAAGCAACTCTGCTTGTGGGGTGGAAGCAAGCTAGACATATAAGCAGTGGGGGGGCTAAAGGAGAAAAGTGGAGACGGAGGCAACAGAGATGACCCCAGCAAACACCCACCATGTAACAGGCAGTGCTGGATAGCTTTAGTTGTTGACTTGACACACCTGGTTAGAGGGAACCTCAGTTGAGTCATTGTCTCCACTGAATTGGCCTGAGGCCATGTCTATGATTGTTTACTGATGTGGGAGGGCTCAGCCCATTGTGGGTAGTGCCACCCCTGGGCAAGCAGTCCTGTGTTGTATAAGAAAGCAGGTTGAGCACAAGCCAGGGGAGCAAGCCAGTAAGCAGCGTTCCTGTGCTTCAGCTCCTGCCTCCTGGTTCTAGCCCTGAGCTGGTTTTGGTCAGTGGTTTTACCAACCAATAGAAAGTAACTAGAACACAGGCATTCAATATTGGCAGGAAAATACTTACTTGCACAGTGTGTGTTAAATTTACTCTTACCTGTTAGGTTGGGGCCAGGGTGAAAAGCCAAGATGGCATGGACTAGAAGGACCCTCCCTTCTTTTCCGGTCAGGCTAGATTCCCATGAGACCTCTGGACCTGAGACCCACCTCCCGATCTGAGCTCCTGACCTGGCTTAATTGGCCAGATTCCAACATGTCACCATTTTAATTCCGACTGATTTGATCCTTTTTCTTAGCATCAGATACCTCTTATTACCCTTTACCTCAAGAAAACAGTAGTTGACAGACAGCCCCAGCATCTCCGAAGGCAGCTTTAGCAGGATCAGTTCATAAGAGCCTGTTGATGCTTAACACCCAGTTCAAAAATGTCTTTGGCTTTTAGGGTCTGACTGTGGTTTCAGGGGGCATCCACGCTTGCCTGGGAAGGAAGGAATTTCCCAACCACGACTGTGTGCACCAGGAGTGTGGCTACTAGGGAATGTTCATGACAAAAGGTTAAGTGAAAAGAAGCCAGCCACAAGCTTCTGCGACCACATCTGTGAACACTGTATTTACGGAGATAAGAGCTCTGGAAAATCAAAACACTTGCTATGGTAGGGAAATTGCACTATCTAGGTAAGGTTTTTTTTCCAGAATGTTCTTCTTTTTTTTTTTTTTTTTCCGAGACGGTTCTCCCTGTGTGCCCCCAGGGCCTGGAACTTGCTCTGTAGACCAGGCTGGCCTTGAACTCACAAAGTTCAAGGCCTCTGCCTCCCAAGTGCTGGGATTAAAGGCACGCACCACCACGCCCAGCCTTGAATGTTCTTAATGCAAATAATGACTTCAGAATTTTTTTCCAAAGCCAATTTTATTGGACTTCTGAATATTTTTATCTGACATTTCATAATGAAAAAAAAACTTTAAACACAGCGTACTTTAAGGAAATTCAGATTGACCACGTATTACTTCCCACGTAGATTCTGTCTCTAATGCTGTTCAATCTTGAAACTCTTTTAAAGCATTTCACCTTTTACTCCATGGTATCACATTATGAGTAAATTATAGAACCTAACAATGATCAATAAGCACCTTAGGATCAGAGTCTCCCCTTTTGTCTTGCAGTGATATACCTGGGTGTTCCCTCTGGTCTCCAATCCACCAGCTTCCTCCCAGGAGTGTAGGAAATACCCAGAAATGTGGTCCTGTTATTGTCTTTCTTTCTTTGAAGGTGCAGCTTTTTTCTGCAATGGCCAATGAGGTGAGAGCATGCTACGATAAGAAAAAGAAGGGAAAAAAAACCCTAACATCTCAACTGTTTACCACAGCGGCAAAGCTGTGTTTCTTGCTCAAGCAAAAATCTATTGGGAACACTATCCACTGCTGGTGGGAATGTAAACTCGGAGCCACTATGAGGAAGCAGTGTGGAGAACCCTTGGAAGACTTGGAATGAGTTGCCACCCACCCAGCCATACCACTCCTGGGCATGTACCCTCAAGACTCACCCCACCTCCAGAGATACACTACATGGCCATGTTTATTTCAGCTCTCTTACAATAGCAAGGAGCTGGAACCACCAAAGATGCCCCTCAACTGATGAGTGGATGAGAAAATGTGGTACTCTAACAATGGAGTTCTATGCAGCAGTAAAGAAAGATGCCATCATGAGCTTTGCAGGAAAATGGCTGGAGCTAGAGGACATCATGCTGAGTGAAGCAACACAGTCCCAGAAAAACAAATGATGAATGGTATCCCCCATCTGTGGATGCTAGTGCCAATTACCTAGTTGTAAGTATTTCTTGTGCATGGCCCCTTGAGCTTTTGTCCAAGCAGTTGGGAGTGATGCATATTGGAAACAACAACAACAATGACAGAAAGGACTGCATCAAAGAACTGACTGAAACAGTGAACTTCTGCTCAAAAAGGTCGACTTCCACATGGAGAATATTGAGAAAGACTGAGAAAGAGATGAAAAGCATGTTTGGCAGAATGCATGAGCTCTGGTGGGGTGGGGGAATGGGCGGGAACATGGGTCTTGATTTGATAATCTTGTACAAAATATATATTTTAAAAAATCTATTACAGGTCCAGCTGGCCATTCAGGGGGATAATCTATAAGCAACTCTACAGCCCAGGTTGCTTTGAGATTATGATGTCACCAGTTAAAAAGAGGCAGCCCTAAGATCATCTCTGAAATTCAGAGTGTCAGGCCAGAAGTGATGTCCACCTCTTATATTCTCAGCCTATTGGCTAGAGATAGTCATATGATCTCCTTTAAGGACAAGGTAGGGGAGAAAGATAAGCCTTCTGAGTACCCAGGAAGAAAGGAGCACTTGAAGTGGTGAGCCCTGGGAAGTTTCTCTCTGTTATCCCTGGGCAACGCATCACAGTCATGAACCACTTGACAGAGGGTGTGTGTTCTAAGAAATCCATCTTTAGTAAATTTTCACTTTGTATAAGCTTCACTGAGAATACTTAAATGCTACAAGTCACCAGGCAACATAACATGTGAGACTTCCATCATATGAGATGACTTTTGCTTTACCCAGGAGCATGATAATCATCATGCTAAGTGCTGGATTCAAGGTGGCTGTCTCTCATTCTCTTTCAGGTCTCTAAAGTTTCTCCTCATCATCGTAGTTAAGTGTATTTTCATCCATGGTCAGAATTATATCACACTCCATTCCAGGAATAATGTATCTCCGCATTTTTTCCATTCTCAATGAACCTACACAACTGTTTCCTTCCCATAATGTGGAGTTTCTAAAGCCCAATGTCAAGCTGTCATCATTCCAAAGGAAAACCAGAATTCTCCGGCGGGCTCCATGCAAGGTTAATTTTTATTTGCTTCCACTTTAAAATTAAATAAGGACTGCCAAGATGGCTCAGTGGTTAAAGGCACTTGCTGCCAAGCCTGATGACCTGAGTTCAATCCCTGGAACTCATGTGGTGGAAGGAGAGAAGTGACTGCTGCCAGCTTCTCCTCTGACCTCCACAAGCAACGATGGCAGATAGATAGATAGATAGATAGATAGATAGATAGATAGATAGATAGATAGACAGACAGATAGATGATAGATAGATGATAGATAGATAGATAATAGATAGATAGACAGATAGATGATAGATAGATAGATAGATAGATAGATAGATAGATAGATGTAATAACTTTTTATTCAAATCACCAGACTGTGTTCTCTTTCCCTACTTGGCGGAGGAAGGCATATGTCAAAGAAATAATGACAAGGTATTTCAACCCTTGAAGGATTGGTAATCACCAGCATATGACCATGCAAAGAAAGAAACAAAGAACAGAAACAAGGCAATCAATGACAGGTTTTGATATTGGGTGACTAAGGAATAATGTTCATCGTAAAACTTCAGAAACTGTAGTTTGCTGCCCTGTGTGGGGGCCATATAATTGAATGTAAGGAGATGGTAAAAGTGTTGACAACTATAAAATGTCTCTAAAACTAAAATGACCAAAAAAGTAATTCAAATCAAACATGGATTGTGTTTCTGGCAGCACTCACCCATGATGCGTTGTGTGACAAACCTTGGTTCTGAACATGTAAGGTGTACTTTGCACCAAACATGGCTGTCAAGCCACGTGCTCACCTTCCACTCCATCACGTTATGAGCTACACATACAAACTATACATACAAAGTTTTCTGCTCTTACAGAAATATAACAGTTCAAGTATGGAAAATAAAGACTTTTAATATTTCCCACTCTAAGTGCATAAGTACCAAAATAGTAAATCTTTGGATTGCATTGTGTTAGACAATCAAGGACATCATTCAATAGTATGCAAATTTACTTTCACCCTTTTGATGCTGTGTGTGCGTGCATGTCTGCGTGTGTGAGTGTGGGTGCGTATGTACTGTAGCATACATGTGGAGATCAGAAAACAACCTCCAGGAGTTGGTTCACACCCTCCACCTTGTTGACATGGGGTCTCTCTTTCTGCCTCTGGGCTACATACTCGAGGCTAGCTATCCATGTGCTTTCAGTTGATTCTCCTCTCTCCATTGCCCATCTCCACATAGGAGCACTAAAGTTACAGATGTTCATCACTGCTTCTGGCTTTTTGCATTGGCTCCAGTTCCCTCATATCATCAGGCTTGCACAACAAGTGATTTTACCTGTGGAACCGACTCTCTGGCCCTACTTTCACCCTTAGTAAATAGCAAAATCATGTATATATTGAAGAACTATAAAGAAGAACTAAAATAAACTTCTTTGATTCATTATTGGTAAATGTGTGATTTGTATACCCATTTTTACCTGTATACTCAGGGTCATATAAAATTTCTTGGGTGAAAAGAGACAATGCAAAAGTTTAAGATGTCCCAATTTAGCCAGGCATGGTGGCACATGACCTGCCCAGCCCTCGGGAGGCAGAGGCAGGCAGATCTCTGTGAGTTCAAGGCCAGCCTGGTCTAAAGAACAAGTTCCACGCCAGCCAGGGCTACAGGGAGACCCTGTCTCCAAAAAGACAAAATAAAGTCCCAATTTATCCTACTTGGCTCCTGGTGGGAAGAGGCCACAATTTCCTGTGGCCTAGGTGAAATCTGTTTTGTTTTCGGGGTCTTCATGTAACAAAGGGAATCTGGTAATCCCACACTTTGGCAGGTCAAGAAAGAAACTGAGGGACTTTGCAGTAAATGGTTCACAGGCAAACCAGAGGATATGTTGGGAGACATCAGAAGCTTATCACCTTTACTTTTGCTAATGAGAAAAGAGGTGGGGTCTGGAAAGGTGGCTCAGCAGTTAAGAGCACTGGCTACTCTTGCAGAGGACCTGGATTCAGTTCACAGTACCCACCTGGTGGCAAACAACCATCCAGTTCCAGTGGATCTGATGCCCTTTCCTGGCCTCCATGGACATTGTACAACATGGTGTGCTTACAGACATGCAAGCAAAACATTCATACACATTAAGTAAAAAATATTTTAAAAAGAGAAAAAAGGGAACGATGGATTTTAATGCTGTCCTTAGAAGATCAGGATGTGCAGCTGGCATCCTGGACGTGCCTCCAGGGACCATGGTCCTTGCTTTGGCAATGCAAAGAGAGCCATTGTCAGGGAAGTAACAGGAGCCATGGCTTGAAACAATGACCAAAAGATTGGACTTTAGAAGCCAAAAGAAAAGGAAATTGATTTTGCCATTCAGCACACCAGGCTGTGGCATAGCCTGCTTCCATATCCATCTTAGGCAAGACAGAAGAGTGAATGGACTTAGCACTCAGGCCTCTTGGCAGTGAGTGATAGAAACTAGTACAGAGTCCTTTTATCCAAAAAGCAGTTTCCTAAGAGGGTGTTGGGCATCTCAGAGACTCATGGGAAATTTCTGAAAACAGGTTAGAGCTGTAGGAAGCCAGGGTCTGACTTCAAGTCATAAACAACTAATGCCATAAGTGGTCATGTCCTGTGCTTAGTGTTGCCGCCACCACCGCCACCACCACCTCTGCTGCTGCTGCTGCTGCTGCTGCTGCTGTATAAACCTTCCCCCATCCCATCTCTTCATTGTGTCCCAGTTTCAAAGTCCTGGGTCATCGCTGGATGCAGGGTCATAACTGAGGTTGGCCTGTGCCAATGCTCTGGGCCAGCAGGCAGATCTGGGAGCAGAAGCCCAGCAGAGAGGAAGCTTTTCCCCTTCAGGCTGGCTCATATAAACAGCCCAGGTTACCACCAACAACTTGCAGGCCAAGGCAAAAAGCAGTAAATGTCCTAAAGTAATATTACATGATTTGAATTTGAAGCATTTCCCATAGGCTCATGCAGGAGCTCTATCTTGGGAAGAATCTTTAGAATGTGGGACCTCACTGGCAAAGTGACCTTTGAAGGTCATGGCAGGCATTGGTTCCTGTGTTTCCTGATCCTCTAGGAGGGAAGAGCTCCCTTCACATGTTCCCAACACCATATTCACGACTGCTCTACCAGAACTTCCTTATCATGATAGACTATTCTCCAAAACTGTGAGGCAAAATAAATCTTCCTTCCTTCTGGTTGTTTCTGACTGATATTATAGTCAGAGCAAGGCAAAAGTAACAAACACAGATAAGAACTGTAGTCACCTTTATTCATAGATAAGCCGTTCGGATATTTCCTGTCAAGGATGCTTCATAATTGTGACTTCTCAAAATTTCTATCTGGACCGAGTCAGCTCTTGCTGGGAGAAGTGAAGACACCCCAAACCAGAATGTGGCAGTATGCAAACTGTAATTGCATATCATGGTGCATTACAAAGTCATTAACTTGTTTGTTTTTGCTTGGGGAAGACACTCATAACATCAACCCTGATAGATAGAGAACACAGGCATCAAAACTGAGACCAAAGTGAATGTGAAAGCTTGTCTGTGAGTAGATTCTCAAACCTGGACACTCTGGCAACAGCTTCCGTGCTGGACAATGAGATTGTTTAAGCTCCTGTTTATTTTCATTTCATATCTCACTACCATAGGTTTTTTTTTTTTTTAACTATAGAAGCTTCTCAAACATCAGAGTGCATACTAATCACCAGGGAAGCTTTGTAAAATGCAAATTCTGATTCTGTGGGTCTCAGGTGGAACCCAAATCTGATCTACAATTAGCTCCCAGCAGTTGCTGATGCTGCTGGTCTAGGAACCACACTCTGAGTAGCAACCATTTACAGCATTACTCCTAAAGATTAAGAGCAATCAAAGTTCCTAATCTGTATCATATAGCTGTGTGTGTAGATATACATGTATGGACATGAGACACACCATAGCATATGCATGGAGGTCAGAGGGCAACCATAGAAGCTGGTTCTCTACTTCTACCATGTGGTTCTGGGTATCACACTCAAGTTAGTGAGTTTGGCAGCAGGTGCCTTTACCCACTGGGCCATCTCCCTGGCCCATCTGCAATACTGTAAGAATTTGGTGAATAACTATAACACAGGTGAAATTTTTCAATTTTTCCATGATTTGGTCTTTTGTGTTATTTCTTTGATAGGTTTAAAGGTGAAGGTTGGAGGGAGTGTGGTATGACACAAATGAAGTGGTTCTTGTTGATTTTTGTTCCACACTGAGATAGACCCATTGAACGACGCAGCAGCTGACTGAGTCTGAAAATACGCAGTTATTACTCAGAAGTCTGCCAGTCATTAAAGCAGGAATTTCACAGATAATATATCTCAGCATGCAGTCCAAGAAATTCACACATACTTCTCTTATTTCAAAAGCTAAGCCTCCTGAGAAGTTTATAAACACCCTCCATCCCTGCATAGAGGACCCTGCAGGAGAGGAAGGAAAACAACAGGAACCTTGGCGAGACGGAAGTCACCGGTTCTGGGGATGCCAGCCAAACCTGAAGAAAATGCCCAGAGAAGTCAGCAAGACCACTGGACCTGAGTGGAGCTGAACAGGGCACAGCGCTGACTGGAACCAGCTCCCAGAGAGCTCAGCGGTGGACCATAAATGAATAGTGAGACAGTGGAACAGAAGATTAAAACAACTGAAAACCCCAAAGAAAACAAAGCAGGGAGTTAATAAAACAACTGCCTGTCTTCTGGTGAAAGTCAACAAAGGCAAAGAAAAAGAAGCAAAAAGAAACCAGATGCAGGTCTGTGGGAAAGCCAGCCCTGGACATCCCAGCAAGGCCACATGCACAGATGAAGGCTTCCTGAAAGTCTCAGAGACCTGAGCCCATAGAGAATCCTGGGGTGGGGGTGGGACAGGAGACAGGGACCGGACATCAGATATGGCGATGGGCTGGGCCACAAGCTCCAGTTCTGGTTAGCCAAAGGAAACTGGCACCAACCAGTCATCAAGAGACATGTTTGAGGAGAGTTAGCTATTAAAAAGCTGCTTTGTAGCCGGGCGTGGTGGTGCACGCCTTTAATCCTAGCACTCGGGAGGCAAAGGCAGGCGGATCTTTGTGAGTTCAAGGCCAGCCTGGTCTACCTAGTGAGTTCCAGGACAGCTGGGGCTACAGGGAGACCCTGTCTCAAAAAGACAAAAAAATAATAAAATTTTAAAAACTGTCTTTGTGATTTCTTTAATCTCTGAGTCCATATATTAATCTGTTATCACTATATATATAGCTGATATCACCAAATCTTGATCTTCTAAAATAAGGAAAAAGGAAACACCCTTACTACGCTCCTAGTCCTTGTGGAAAATACTAATCCTTCTCAGAAGAAAGATTCAATTTACTTTCTCCTTTCTCCATCGAGAACATCTTGTGTTTCCACGACAAGGTAAGAAAGCATAGGTGGGAGTTTTTAAGTCCGTAAAGATGGTACACAGTGGTTCTCATGTTCGGTAGGATGTCTCTGGTTCAGAAGGCTTATCACCTGCAAACACAGTCTCCCAAAAGTTCCCCTCCTCACATAGGGCTGGTGACCTGCCCCCCTCCTTACAGTGGAAACAGCTCTCTGGCTAGCCCTGTTCTCCCTAAAGGACCAGTGCGCTCCTGGCTCCCAGGGCCTTCGTGTCTCCACTTCACAAGCCATTTGCAAGGCCTACTGTGCTCTGCTCCCCCTTAAACTCCTGGCTCCATATTTGAGGGGAGAGGGATATTGTTTGCTCCCATGAACCCCCTCCAAGCCTTATACACTCTATCGCTGTCATTGAGATTCATCTCGTGGCTCTCAGATTCTGTACAACAGTGCTGGATGCTATTTTCCAGGCACTTCCTTGAATTAAGTGTCAGGCTCTTGTCTGAAGGTATGAGAAAGAGCCAAGCCCCAGCTCTGCCCTAACACTGTGTCCCTCATGATCTCAGGATGGCTGCCAACAGCTTCTAGATCATGCTTCCTGGTTCACATGTACCTAAGTAGGAGGAAAAGAACAGGCAGGGCAGACTTCTCTTTCACAGAAGTCCGGAGCAAGCCTTCCTTTGACTTTTACAGGTCAAAACTGGCTCACTCCTGTCTGGCGCTGAGCCAGTTCCTATGGGGGATGACAGACTCGGGCTGGTTAATCATCTGGGGTGTAATGGATGTTAGCAAGTCAACCACATGTGACTACAGCTGAAACTTACCAAAACTATCCTGTCACATCATCACCTATCAGTAGACTGTGTTTTGAAGTATTTCAAAACAAAAGCCAAATTGGACCTTAAACACTAGGAATGCTGGTATGTATCATATGTCATCCATTCTTCATGACCTTATGGAAACTGTTATGAACTCTCCCCTAGGGCTGGGATTCCAAACATACACAGACTCTTGTCCTTCAAAATTATACCTCGGGGCTTGGAGAGATGGTTCAGCGGTCAAGAGTGCCGACTGCTCTTGCAGAGGACCGGGGTTCAATTCCTAGCACCCACATGGCAGCTAAGAACCACCTTTAAGCCAGACATTTAATTCTAGCACTCGGAAGGCAAAGAGAGACAGGCAGATCTCTGAGTTCAAGGCCAGCCTGGTCTATAGAGTGAGTTCCAGGCCAGCTGGGGCTATAGGGAGACCCTGTCTCAAAACAAAGAAAAAAATTATACCTCAAATGTCCTCAAGACATAGATTCTCCATATATTTATTTATTTATATCCCAACCCCAAAATATTTAATTCTAATAAATTCTAGAACTTTGTATTTCCTAAACCACAGAGCTTTCCCTCATGACTTGCATTTCTAGAACATCAAAACTGAACTCTTCTCCCTAATTTCTCAGCTAACTGAAATCCCAAAAGGTCCTAACAATCATCTAAAGTCTTACAGGTATGAGTATTCTGCCTACTCTGCTAATTAGCTCATTTTTCTTTCCAAATGTTGCTGGAATCTTATTTCTTTTTCTAAATTTGTATTATATTTTTAATTGTGTGTGGGTAGGGGTGGGTAGGTATGTGTGTCTGCGTGTGTGTGTGTGTTTGTATGTGTGTGTGTTTGTTTGTGTACATGACTACAGGCATCTGGGAAGGTCAAAGAGGGCATCAGATCTCCTGGAACTGGTGTTATAGGCAGTTGTGAGCTGCCTGACATGGGTGCTGGGAACCGAACTCAGATTATGCTGTTAACCACTAAGCCATCTCCCTACCTGTGGAATCCTATTTTATTCCTATAGACAAAAGGATGACGAGAAAAGGGAGAGAAGAGGGAAAAGAAAAAGAAGGGAAGAGAAAGGGAAGGGAAAGGAGAAGAGGAAGAAAAAATAATCCTAATACTTCTCTCTAGAAAAGAGCAAGAAGAATAACTCTACTGTCACTTTAACCCATTACATAATATATCAAAACACACAGGGACATGGTTTTAATGAGCTGTCATAACTCCAGACTCAAGCCAAGAAAGTTGTAGGAGGCCAGGAAAGCACTATCCACAGGCTTTCAGCGAGGCTTCCACCAAGTGCTCCTCTCAGGGAAGAGAAGAATCCAGGCCTGAGATTGGAAAATGGCAGCCTAGTATGGTTTGAATCTGAAATGTCCCCTTGGGCTCATGTTGTCAATGCTCGGTCCCCAGCTCAGTTCCTGCTGCTCTGGAGGCTGTGATTCCCTCTGGAGGCGGGGTCTGGGGTTGGTGGAAGCAGGTCTCGAGGGCCCAGGCCTTTGAAGGTTGGAGCCCTGCCCTGGTTGCTGCACCATTGTCTCTGCCTCCTGGGGTGCATCATGTGAACAGCTACTGCTTCACAGTCTCAGCACCATGTCTTTCCCGCCAAAACAGGCCCAAAAAATCACTCTGACACTGTGGAGTAAAATAAACCTTTCCCTCCCTAAGTTCTTTCTGTCAGATATTTGGTCACAGTGGCGCCAAACTAACACAGGACTCTTCCCAGAATGTGACACAGCAAGTGCTAATATGCACCTAGAGGCGGCCATATAGCCTATCTCCCCAGCTTCTGGAGACTGGGAACCACCATGCCTGTGGCCCTGTTGTATCCTGCTGCAGAGAGCAAGCTAGGATCTCTTCTGTGTGTAAAGAGGTAAGCTAGGCCCGGCTGCTGTGCACAACAGCAACCTCAGTGCTGAGCCAGGTGAATTATGGGTTGGAGGCCCAACAGCAATTTTCTGGTATAAAAAGGCTCAGTCCTGCCTCTGAGAATCTCTCCTGCACTCCCAAGGAAGCCGTATGTCTGTCGCCTCAACAGAGGCCCTGCTCCAGCGGGGAGAAGAGGGCTACTAAATTATGTCACTTTGATATAGGAGCCTCTGTCTAACAGGTCCATGTTGAATCATGGTGTGCTTGCCTTGAACAATATTGAGGTGGGCGGCCTCAATGTCCCCTGGGTGGGTCGGCCCAGGTCTGGACTCCCGTGCAATGATGACGTTACTGCTGACATGAATAATGAGCTTGATTTATTTGTTCAAGCTCCGTGTCCCAGGCCGGAGGGCTTATGGAGCTGAGTACCTGCAACTACAAAATGGAGGTGGGGGCTGATTTATGGAGAATGAGAAACGTCACCTTTCCACACAGATGACCAAATGCCTCCTAAACAGGGCCCATTCTTATCAGCCAGCTTCCATCTCACACGGCCTTGTCTGCTCTAGAGAAGGAAGAAATAGGAGTCATCTTAGGAGCACACCAGTGTACAGTACTTGCAAGATTCCCCCATGGCTGGTACCAGTATTGGAACCTGCAACATCCCCATCAGTGCCTGTCACCACTACATACCTGCCAGCGTTGCTCTGTCAGTCCTGACACCATCCTCTTTCATCACTGTCAACATTGTCCTCACTTTCCCTGTAACAGGCCCTCACCACCATCATCCTCATTGTTAGCTCCCAACCGTTGTCAACACCATTTCCCCCAACCACCAAAACCTCCCCTGGCAGCTTCTGTCCCTTCCCAGGTCCCCAGGCCTCTGGAGATTCCTCTCTTGTCCTGCCCTCTCCAGTGTGACCAAGCTGAGATGGATGGCCATGTGTTTCAGCCCTACCTCTGAGTAGGGCCCTGGCCTACACAGTAGTATCCTGTAGCTGTGGCAATCACCTGGGTCCGCAAGGCTCCTACACATCCTCAGTGGGCCGCCCTGTGGCTGAGGTAATCATTAACCCCTCATCTGCCTCCCTGCTCTGCACTTCGGACCTTCTGGGGGACCCTCTTCTCCTGGATCCCTGCTGAGTTATTAACCCATCTAGGCTGATGTTGGTGTCACCAATAGAGGACGGTCACTGTTGTGTGACTTAGCCTCAGGGGGTATATTTTTTTTCTTCTCTCATTCTTTTGATTTTATATTACTCTAAAATATGCATACATACCCTCCACCCATATACCAAAAATTCCTAAGTCTGAAAATAAATGGTAGCTTAATTCTAGAACCTGTTAAGGGGGTGTATTTTTTACTTTTCTTGTTGATGTGATAAAATATCCTGACAAAACCAATTTAAGGAAGAATTGTTGGGACTGGAGAGCTGGCTCAGTCTTAAGAGGACATACTGCTCTTCCAGTGAACCCTTGTTTGGTTCTGAAGGCCCATGTCAGGTGGTTCACAACCACCTGTAACTCCAGCTGTGTGGGGAGCCGATGTTCCTGGCCTCCTTGAACACCTGCACACACACACACACACACACACACACACACACACACACTTTTAAAAATCTTTTTTTAGGGGCTGGAGAGATGGCTCAGATGTTAAGAGCACTGACTTCTCTTGCAGAGGACCCAGATTCAATTCCTAGCACCCACATGGCGGCTAAGAACCATCTTTGACTCCAGTTCCAGGGGAATCCAATGCCCTCTTCTGACCTCCGCAGCATTGCACGACACAGGTGCACCAACCTACATGCAGACAGTTCACTCATACACATAAAAAATAATAAATTTTTTTTAAATCTTTTTTTTTTAAAAAAAAGGCATTGCTCATCATGGCAGGAGTTGGAGGCGTTGGTCGCACCATCTGCGGCTGGGAAGCAGAGCTAGGAAGCTGCTGGTATTCAACTGGCTTTCTCCTTCCACTCAGTCTGGAATTCAAGACCAAGAAATGCTGCCCCCCACTTATACGGGGAGTCAATTAACCTGATCAAGAGAATCCCTGGTCAGAGGCTAACCCAATCTAAGTAATCCCTCAAGGCATGCCCAGAGGTTTGTCTTCTAGATGATTCTAGATCCTGTCATCACAGAAGACATGAACAAATGTCTGTTGACCCCAGACAGAGCATTCACAACATCAAAGAAACAATTCACTCAAGCCTGGTGATCCGGTGAGTTTACTGCAGTTACTTGCAGGAGCATGGGGAGGGGTTCGTTACTTATAGGCCTGTGGGTGCTCTAGGCCTCCATCGTGGGACCTCACTGCCCAGCTTAGAGGCAGCTCTAGTGAAGAATCTCCTCTTCTCCAGCAATTGTTAACCTCATATGTAACCTTGGGGAAAAGCTCATGAGTTTTGTAATTTCCTTAAGTTTCTTGACCCTCCAAAGTTTCCTTAGTTTCCTGAATCTCACAAGCCTCCCTCCTCTCTCTAGAGGAAATGTTTCAGTTCAGATGAAATAGCTCACATCACACTTGAATCAGGAACCCTTTCTCTTTGAGGACCAATCTACCCACCCTCACCTCCAGTGTCCTTGTCAGCAGCGTCCCCCTGGTGATGACCATTACCACTCCCCTCGGCCTCACCATGACATCAACTCTGACATCAGCCTTACCCTGAACATTGGTAGGAAAGCTTATCTATGAAGTTCCACGGGGTGATATACTGAGGACTACACAGCAAACTTCAGAAACCTAGAACAATTTTCTAGAATAATCATCTCCAACAAATACTCCCAGGAGATACGCCATATTAAATTCTCTTGCCAGATGAATTTGAAGAAATGTTATATACAACAGTCCACTTCTCAGGCTCTGAGAAGTCCTGAAGGAAAGAAATTAATTTAAATCTGCTTGATCCAATCTTTCCCAAGTACTTACCACTAAATTATTTTCCCAGTTAATTTTTAACACTGCCATGGCCCACCTTCTACAGAATATATTTTGAGAAACAGAGCTCTGAATGCTTAAAACTGCACAGGCCACAGTGGAAGAGGTGCAGACCCACTCATGAGTTACCAGTCTGAACACTTCCCAGGTGAACATTCTGGCTTCCGTCTGCAAAGCCTGTTCTCTCACCCATTTGGAAGTGATGATCATGCCCTGGGCCCTGGGCATCCCAGCCACCCTTCTCAGAGTGTCTTCTGAGCATCTCCCAGATGCCCTCAGTGCAGGCAACCTCCCCTACTTAACCAAGTAGGTATACCCCATAGCTCTGGATGCATATTTCCAGGGCAAGAAAAGAGAAGAAAGATGTCCCTACACCTGAGTCTTCACACAGCCTTTCCCATGGCAGCCACCAGCCTTGGAGCAGGGGGACTTCACAGTCCACATCAAGGTTGTGAAGGCCCAGAGAGGGGTAAGCGACCTGCATCCTAGCATCCTCTTCATTTCCTTCTGCCTCAGCAGCAGCCCCTAAGTACCAGTCCAGGGTCCCGGCTGACCTATGATAGTGGGGTTTGGAGTTTGTTTTACTTTTGCTTTTGCTCTTTCAAGATGCTGGGGATGGCACCCACTGAGCCACATTCCAGCCCTGCGGTGGTATTTTTTTTTTTTTTTTTTTTTTTGTTCAAGCTCGGTTTCTAAAAGTACTGCCCTCTTTCTCAGTATAGATCGTGGAACTCTCTTATCACATTGAGGCCTGGCTAACACACATCATCACACACAATCACAATCACACACACAA